>APFE030183841.1:133406-197875 GCA_000404065.3 Pinus taeda
GTAAGTACTCGGTCGATTCTTTGGCTTCTCCTTATTGCTATGCGGGTATAATGATGTGTAGATTATGGGGTTTACACAACTCTGCCATTTTTACCATTGAAATGGTTCCTCTTATGGAGGCGGCAGTGAACAACATGATTATGGATTGGGCTACTATCCTTTCGGATAAGTTAGCAGTAGCTGTTCGTGACTTTAGGAATAAAACTATAGTCACTGAAAGGAAAATTCTCCCATTCTACTATAGTTCATATATCCTAGATACCTTATGTTTCAATTCCGAATTCTCTATTCTTGGTTGGAGGTGGACTGCACAGGACCCCTCGCCCATTCATATTTATCATCGCAAGTTGTGGAAGTCGTCCTATAAAAACCACTTGTATCAGATTTGTAATGGTTTCATGGTTCCCATTTATTATTCAATTTTTGATAAACCCATTTCAAGGATCTCCTACCTAGCCTCCTTTGATTTACCAGCAGTAGCTAGTTGGTTTGGAGAAGAGCATTTTACCTATATTAGAGTCTTTGGCAGCCAGGCGAATCCTCATGTCCTCCCCTTATATGTTCCCGATAATTTGCTAGCAAGGGAAATTGCATATCAGATTATAGCTAAGAGTACTACATAGACTCTCAAAAAGGAAAAGAAAAGAGGCTGGCCTACTTTTCCCTTCAGATGTGGTGTCTTTACCCTACATGATCTCAAACATGCGGAAAAAGAAGCCACAAAGATTCAAGCTTTAACTCTGGCTACAATCCCGAATAGAGAATTTGACCCAAAGCGGACTGCCTATGCCGCATTGGAACATTCCAAATTAGCAATGTTTGATCATCAAGAAGATATGTTCGATGACATGTTCTCTTCAAGTGAATCAATAGGTCAAGCCAAAGAACTCGCCAAGATGAGATACAATGATGAAGGGCTAACTGAGTTTAATAAACTTAGAGAACAGAGGTTGCAAACTCTGGCTCTAGATTTATTAGCACCAACCCCAGCGGCATCATCAAGCGAGCCTGGTCAGCAACAGACAAAGGAACCTCCCGCTACAATGAAGGATTATAACAAGGAGCGGGAGGAACAACAGAGGAAAGACCAAGAGGAAAAGCAGAAAAAGGAACAGGAAGAACGGTTAAAGAGAGAGCAGGAGGATAAACAGCGAAGAGAGCAAGAGGATAAATGGCGAAAGGAACAGGAGGAGCAACAGAAGAAAAAACAGGAACAATTGTTGATGGAGTCTCAAACTAAATAGACCTCCACCGATACCAATGTGGGTACTACCACAGACCCTAAATTGCTAAAGTAATGGCAGCAGTTCGACACCATTATCAGTGGAGGCAAAGGCTCAAAAAGTACCTATACTCCTAAGACCAGCAATATGCAGGATGATACTTCATCTCAGGTTCTGAGTGGAACCAGCAGCCCACCTAAATCTAAAGATATTGAGATAATTCCGAAATATCCCAGCAATCAAATCATTTTACAAATAGAAGATATTCCTCCTTTGGATGTCTTCTACATCCCTAGGCACAGAGCAATAGTAAAGCGATCAAGGAAGAGATGAAGGCTTGATCAACCTTCTATCTTTCCAGAACAAATGGTCACGGGCAATGTAGTGTGGAAGGAGAAATTAGATCCCTCCGATGATCTAACCAAATTGTCACAGTACGCTGGAGCCTGTTCAGTTGCAACCATCGACAAAGCATCGGAGGTAAGACTTTTATTAAAAACTAAAGACCAAGAAATCTCCACGTTACAGACAGAATTAGCCGAGATAAAACAAAGGGTAATGCAAGCGGAGGAGCAGTTAGCGGCACAACAATAGAGGACAGTGCAGACAGATGAGCAGTTATCAGTGCAACAGCAAATAAATAATCAGCTGGCTCAATAATTGGAAGCAGAGAAACAAAGGATTGATCAGGCTGCAATCCAGAAATAGAACGAATTAACGGAGGCATTGGAAAAGTTGAAAGCAGCGAACGAGCAAATGGTAAAAACCAAGGATGAGCAAATCGCTCAAATAACATCACAGCTAGAGAAGATTAAAGGAGATTCGCAGGTAACAGAGTTCAGGAAAGAAGCAACGTTGATCAACAATGCGCTAATATCGCAAATTAAACTCTTATTTCAACAAATCGCTCAAGCAAAGCCACTCTGTGAATTAACTACATCCATAAATGAGCAGGTAGAGAAAGCTAGGGATGACTTGAATCAAGCCGATGAGGCTATTACTGCATATCTTGAATGGCAAGATTCGAAGTCGAGAAAAGCCTCCAATTTACCCAGGATACTTGAGGTTCATAAAGATATACTTTTCACGGAATGGCACACACAGTTGTTAAAGGCAGAGAGAGCAACTTCAAGATCTAGATTAACTTCTAGCAATTTAGTTGATCTAGTTAACAACACTCTCTACATAGCAAACAGGATTTCCCAGTGTGCACTGGGAAAGATTACTACAACAAATTCATTGGAGCAAACGTGTTATCCAGAGTTAGAACGCAGAGGAAGATTAATCGCCAGCGTTAATATTCTAAACATGGAAACATATTGACACTTCCTAGTTAAGCCTCATGAACAAAGAGCCGCCCTCAAGTGTTTAACAGATGCCATCGAGTGTATGATTCCCGACATCCAAGACGCCACCTATGCTGCCCAGCTCAGTTCGCGCCTCAACAAACCTCCGGAAAATTGAGCCAAATGCTGCCATTATCAGCTCAGATTCAAAGGAAAGCAGCCGATCCCTTGATCTCCTCCGCTCCCCAGATCGCCAGCCAAGATAGCACATTTTTATTGATATCAGCTTAAGTGCCCATTTCTATTTTATAGATTTTAATTTATATTGTATTTATAGACCCTTTCATGTTTTTAGAAAGGGTCTTAAAATTTTGTAAATATACTAACAGACTGAAGTTTCACTACTGTGCTTCAGCTTTTTCTTTTAGAAATCTCAACCAGTTTTTCTACTTTATAAGAAATTTTCTTTATACAATTGTGCACTTTGTCGTTGATGAAGAATGTTTTATGCATTAAGGGAAGAACTATTTCATTAGCGATGATATTGGAGTGGCAAGCAGCTCATATGGTATTTCTATCTGTGTCTGAAGTCATTCTGTGTATGTGAATTGTTATGTAATTATTCTTGCTATCGTTGATTATATGCATGTGCTATAACAACAAATCTTATTTATTCCACTATTGGGTGTTTATATGATGTGCCTTTACTTTTAAATCATGTATGTGACAATGATATGAATGTATAAAGTGTGGTAATTTTGCTTCAATCGCTCTGCTTAACTATTTAAGCACAACAATCTTAAATGATTCAATATCTATATCTTAAAGATACAATCATCTATATGTTCGTCTTTTAGACATAGAGCATCAAAAGCTACGCTTTAGAGCTCAATAGATTCCCGGGATAGTTTCATTTATTTATATTTCTGTCAATAGTTTTAGCCTTCCACCTACCACTAGTGTTATCTATAAAACATTCACTCATCCCATTTATCTATTTCTAGGAAACTGGTCCCATTACCCCCAGTCGGAGCCACTATCCCAAATGGAAAAGGAGTTGCACTAAGGTCCGGACTGGGTGGTTTCCCCAATGTTGTTGCAACGATTTTCGAGGCTTCAACATTTTTGGTGCTAGAAGGAGGTCCCTGACTGTGAAGGGCAAGCAAACCCAAATCTGCAAGCCATTCTAAGAGTAATTCTCCCTCCAATTCTCCTAGTTATTCTCGATCGCATGCTGGTTCTCCAACGCGCAATCAAGAAGAACATGAATCAGCTACCACTGCTCACATCCATCATACTCCAGAACAAATGAGTCTTGAATCCCCTGAAGTCCACTCTCTTATCCACAAACTTCAGACCTTCTCAATTTCACCACAAAAATCTGAAGTATCACAAAGCAGTGCGACTTCGCAGTTCAATCTATCTCATCCACTTACCAGACTTCAAAGTGGAAAACTTGGTATCGAACCCATTGAGTTCCCTTTACCCGAAAGGAAAAGGGCCAAGAAACATACTGAAGGGTCTGATAGTGGAGAACTTTCATCCACATCATCCATTTCATCTCCCCATCTGCAAAGTCAACCACCCACCCCTCCATTACATATTGTTGTCCACCAGGGAACAGAAGCCTCAACATCTCAATCTGCTCACCCCTCAATATCATCTACTTCCCATACATCTGGAATCCCAATAGTAGTATCAACTACTGGTACTATTACAATGGTAGATCCATGGACCAGACCTGGTGCGGTCAATATGCCTGCACCATTGCATCCTTTACCAGATGCTCCTGAAAAATGGCTCCCCAAATTTAATCCAGATGATGGAACTCAGGCCGAAGAACACATTAACAATTTTATGTTGTCGGTCAACTTGAAAGGGGTAACACAAGAAGATGTTGTTGTTAGACTTTTTCCTTATACTTTGCAAGGATCAGTAGGATCCTGGTATTTCTCTCTACGCTCTGGTTCCATTACCAGTTGGGATACATGCCAAGAGTAGTTTCTTACTAAGTACGGAGATGATAGGTCTTTGGAAACTTTAATAAACGATCTCTCCAACCTAAGAATAGAGCATAGGGAACCGATTAAAGAATTTAATGCTCGCTTCAATAAACTCCTCAACAAAATCCCTACAACTTCCAAACCAAGTGAACAAATCCAAAGCGAATGGTATATCACTGCCCTGCCTGCTAATATAGCCATTTTTGTAGATCGGGCTGGGAAACCTACCTTAGCTGAAAATATGAAAGAAGCACTTGATGTGGAAAAACGCATCAATTCCTTAGAAAAGAAAGTTGCCTTGGAAGAAAGAAAAGCTAAAAAAGTTTCTTTTAAAGAAGACTCCAAGAAGAAAAGCCCAAAAGACCCATATTACATGGAAGGATTGCAAAAGGTCCTGAAAACATTGTCCAACGAAATGATTGACATAAAGAAACAGGTGGCCGAAACTTCAAACAAAAGACCTTTTAGGACTTATAAGAAAACTGAAACAAAGCCACCCAATGTCATATCTAATGCAGATTCAGACCAAGAAGAGGAAGAAGAAGAGGCAACCCCACCAACAGATGACGAAGAAGAAGTAGCCGAGTGTCATGGAATGTGGGATTTTATACTCCCTAATTATGACATTGATAATGAGGAGGAAGCCTTCCCAGTCACCACCAGAAGTAAAAGTACTTCTGAACCTGCCTAGGTGACTTCAAAGAAAAGGAGTGTAGGTGCTGCTACAGCAAAAGAAAAAGTACCTCCAAAGAAATCACCTGCAGTAGTCCCCCAAAACCAGCCTCAACTTCTAATTCCCCTTCAACATCTAAGACGTTAGTGGTATCCGATTCAATGGAATACAACATTGTTGATGACATGAAGAAAACTAAGGCAAACATAACCATGTTTGAGCTTAGCAAGCTAAAGCATCAGCAAAAATTACTTCTTAAAGAATTGAATGTTGTTCCTTCTACTCCCCTTCCTAGTTCAAAAGCTGCTAATGATTCAGGCCAATCCCCTCCAGGTATGGTTGAAGCTACAGATTCAGTCCTAATTGGGGACAGGTCATGCTCTCATACTCCACCATTCCTCCTGACTTATGAAATCTACAACAAAAACCTGCACAGCTGTTTAATTGACTCAGGGGCATCTTCTAACATAATGCCAGCTTCAGTTTGTTCCAAATTGAACATAGAGCCCCAGAAGTCTGCCATCCCTGTTGTTCAATTAGACAGAACTAAGGTACAGGTTGTCGGAGAAATTAATTCCGTAACTATCAGGTTGTCTGCTGATCCCAGAATAGTACAAAGGATTGACATTCTAATAGCCGATATACCTGAGTTTTACGGTTTGATTTTGAGTAGAGATTGGTCCGAAAAATTGCATGGGTACATTTCTACTGATTGGTCACACATGTGGCTTCCTTATAAAGGTAAGCCAAATCAAATAAAGATTGACCGAGAAAAACATATGACCCATACAGTTACCGATTTTGAGCAAGAAAACCATCCCGTAGCTTTCAACAACAACATTTTGGGCAATTATTCATCAGAGTCATTCTTTGGCAACTTTGTTGCCCAACCCTCCCCTTTCTCAGTCAATCATTTTACATCTCAGATTGAAAACTTTTCACAATAAGATAAGTCTAGGTGTTTCAATGATGATGAGAAAACTGTAAATATGACTGTTAATACTCCTTTATTTTGGTCTTTGTATTTTGATGGCTCCAAGTCAAGCGAAGGCTCGGGAGCAGGATGCATCTTGGTTAGTCCACATGGGGAAAAGACAATGTTGTCTTGCAGATTAGAATTCAAATGCACTAACAACACAGCCGAATATGAAGCCCTAGTTCAGGGTTTATATAAAGCGATCGGCCTTAAAGTACAATATCTAAAAGTATTTGGCGATTCTGAAATTATTGTCAAACAGGTTAGAAATGCAATTCATTGCCTTTCCAATCACCTTAAGCATTACCAATCGCTTGTGCAAGACCTTACCTCTCATTTTTTAGCATTTAAAATTTCCTCCATTCCTCGGTCCCAGAATTCAGCTGCCGACTTACTAGCCAATGTAGCCTCCAGGCTCCTACCTTCAGAAGACTACAGCCCTGATAGATTTTCTGTAGAGTTGATTTTCAGACCTTCAATTCCTGACAACATCACTAATTGGAGAGTATTTAATCATGACGATGATATTTTACAATTTTTAACTTCTGAAAAGTCTTATGACAACCAAATCATTGAAGAGGATGAGCATGACTCCCAAATAAAGGAAACACCTCAAGAAAATGCAATTCCTAAGCCTGTGGTAAAACTTGAAGATCTTTATGATATAAAAGACAGGTTTAAACCTGTAACTAATACAAAGATCCAAAGCTCCACCCTAAGGTTTGAATTGGTAAATTTGGGTACTAACCAAGCTCCTCAGAATGTGAATTTAGGATTAGGACTTTCTGTAGAAGAGAAAGAAGCATTTGTTAGACTGTTAAGGAAGAATAAACACGTTTTTGCTTGGAAATATGATGACTTAAAAACTTATGACACATCTATTATCCAGCATACTATTCCAATGCTTCCAGATCAAAAACCCATTCAGCAAAAGTTAAGGAAAATACACCCAAATTTGGAAAGCCAGATTAAGTCGAAGCTTAACAAACTCCTTAAAGCAAAGATTATCTTTCCAGTCTGACATTCCAACTGGGTTTCTAATATCGTGCCTGTCAGGAAAAAGAATGGCGACATTCGAATTTGTATTGATTTCAGGAATCTGAACAGAGCAAGTTTGAAAGGCAATTTCCCATTGCCTACTATGGAGCAAATACTCCAATCAGTAGCAGGTTCTGAATTGATGTCCTTTCTAGACGGTTTTCCAGGATACAACCAAGTCTTGGTTCATCCTGATGACCAACTTAAAACTACATTTAGAACAAAATGGGGGACACACGCATATCAAAAGATGCCTTTTGGACTTATAAACGCAGGAGCGAGTTTCCAAAGAGCTATGGATACAGATTTTAGGGGATTGATTAATCGAACAGTGGTCGTCTACCTAGACGATATAACTATATTTTCTAAAGAGAGGTCTAATCATTTATGTGAATTAAACCAAATCTTTCAAAGGTGTAAAAGGTATGGAATTTCTCTTAACCCTAAAAATTCATTCTTTGCTCTTGATCAAGGGAAACTCCTGGGTTTTATTGTATCTCAGGATGGCATTTATATTGATCCTGATCGAATCAAAGAGATTTCTGAGATCCCATTCCCGCACAATAAGAAATCGATGCAGTCATTTCTTGGTCAGATTAATTTTGTTAAAAGATTTGTACCAGATTTTTCTCATATTATTTTGCCCCTCCAAGCAATGATTAGGAAAAATGCAGTCTTTAAGTGGGGATTAGTAGAAAAAGAAGCTTTTGATTTGATAAAGCAATCCATTACAATTCCCCCTCCTTAATTACTCCAAATTTCTCTAATCCTTTCACATTGTATACTATCGCATCCAATTCTTCATATGCAGTAGTACTTACGCAACTAAATGATCACAATTTGGAGGCACCCATCTCATTTTTTAGCTCAAATCTTCAAGGTGCTGAGTTGAATTACTCCGATGTGGAAAAACAAGCCTTTGTTGTGTTTAAAGAAGTCAAACATTATAGACCCGTCCATCTCAAAACCCACACAAAAGTAATAGTTCCTTTCCCAGCTGTTAGGCAACTACTAATACAAAAAGAACTGGGTGAAAAAAGGGCAAATTGGGTCACAACGCTTCAAGAGTATGACTTAGAAATTAGGCCAGCAAAGATTGTTAGGGGCCAAGGTTTTTGCAGGATATTGGCAAGAGCTTCCAACCTTCCTGAATCAAGCGATACTGGTCCAACTGAAGAAATCAATCAGATAAGTGTCATTGATTCTGAATCTCAATATCCAAATTTGGTATTTTATTTAAAAAATGGTCATGCTCCTCCACATTTATCTTACAAAAGCAAAAGGGCCATCAGATTAAAAGCAAAAATTTTTACACTTATTGATGACGTGCTTTTTAAGAAGAATTATGATTCTATTTTGCTAAGATGCCTTGAGAAAACTGAAGCCCGAAAGGTGTTGTAGGAGTTACACGATGGACCAGCAGGAGGACATTTTGGAGGTGACACAACAGCTCACAAGATTATTCATGCTGGATATTATTGGCCAACCCTTTTTAGAGACACCCATGAGTATGTAAGGAAATGCCTCAATTGCCAAACTGCTAGTGGAAGACAACGAAAATCGGCTTTCCCTTTGCAACCAGTCAACACTGAACAAACATTTGAGAAATGGGGATTGGATATCATCGGGGAAATTAATCCACCTTCTTCCAAGCAGCATAAGTATATTCTTACTGCTACAGACTATTTCACTAAGTGGGTTGAGGCAATCCCTTTGAAGACAACAAATTCTGAAGCAATCATTGAATTCATAGACCAATTCATCATTACCAGGTTTGGTGTCGCAACTGCTCTTGTATTTGATAATGCTTCTTATTTCTCAGGCAATTCTATGTTTTATTTTGCTATCAAAAGAGGATTTAAGTTAAAGTATTCTGCTAATTACTATCCTCATGGTAATGGTTTGGCAGAGTCCGCTAATAAGAATCTAATCAAAATCATCAAACGAACAATCGAACAAAATCATAGGATCTAGCATAAATCCTTAGTCTTTGCATTATGGGCTGATAGGATAACACAGAAAGCTTCTATAGGAACCTCTCCATTCAATCTTGTGTATGGAAAGGAAGCAATACTGCCTACAAATCTTTTTTTTCCTTCTTTAGCCCTAGTGAAGTTCATTGAAGAAGCTCCTTCCTCTTCTATTCAGCTCAGATATGATCAAATCTTAAAACTAGAAGAAGAAAGAGAAAAGGCCAAAGATACCCATGCCAAACATCAGCAAATCATCAAAGCAGCTTTTGATTCAGTCTCATCAGGGTCAAAACAATTCCAAGTTGGCGAGTTAGTTCTGAAATGGGATAAAGCCCATGAGGACAAAGGCAAACACACCAAGTTCCAAAAGTTGTGGCTCGGACCATTTCAGATTTGTGAGAAAGTAGGCCATTCAACCTTTTTATTGCAAAATTTAGCAGGTTTGAGGGAGCCTCTCCCTGTAAATGGCCTCATCCTAAAAAAGTTCTTCAATTGAGAAGGTGACCCCTTCTCCTTTTATTTCCTTAGGATTTTATAGTTTGTATGCTTTTTAGGAAATAAAGTTTAAAGGCATCTTCCATTGACCTTTTACTATGTTTGAAAAAGTTGTCTCACATAAGTATCATGAGTAATTGCTTTCAAAACAATAGAACTTTCAATCAAAAAGGATAATTTTTGGGGAATTAGGTATCATTGTATTCTGAAATCACAAATTAAGTTTGATTAACTCCTAAAGCATAAGAGTAATATAAGTCATTTTCTGTTTTCAAATTGGTCTCAAAAGGTTATCAATATCAAAGATAGGAGTCAATTCATTATCAGCATCTTCAACTCTTAACCTGTCATCCATTAATTCTCAAGGAAGAGATTGTCCATCCCATTCATTAAAGATTATGATTTTTCAGAGTGTAATTCTAAAATATAAAGATATTAAAGATAAGAGGTCTTATTACAAGCCTGCTTACCATGTTCATAGGGAAATAGCTTAACTGACATTACCAATACTGCATACCAAAACAGGGTAATGGCTTGAAATTTCAAGACAAGGAGTCTCATCACGAGCTAGCTTGTTCAGTTAGACTACTACCAATGAATGGCATTGTCAACAGCTGGCCATCGAACCAGGGCAATGGCTTTTTATCCTGTCAATAACAGAAAAAAGAAAGATGAACAAAATATGAAAGCATGTTTTGAATTCATTCTGATAATCACACTCTTAATTGGATGGGACAATGGACAATTACATGGTTAAAAGGTGTCCCTGTCGAGACTATAAACGTTTGCTGGCAGCAGAGGCTTTACCTATGACAGGCGAGTTTACTATAAAGGCTGATTTGGAGAGATTTTTCTATTTTTATCATTACAAACCAATAGAGGCCTATTTGAGACTTAAAATATACTTATTTCAAGTTAGCAAAAGGAGGAAGTTAGAAAAATTACTTTCATGATATACATAATGCATAAATATCTAGTTATATCAGAATTTGCCTTTGTAGTTGAAACTCTATTTTTCAAAAGTTTAAGCATTTTTTATTTTACCAGAGATAACTGGTTCTTCTAGTGAATTGCCAATTGTTGTGCTCTACAAACAACCCCCCATTTCATGTTATTTCTATTCATAAAATATTAAAATGTGAAATGAGTCCCTTTAAAATAAAATTGATATCAAAAATTTTACTTAACAAAAGGTCCGATAATCAAATGAGCGCTTTATAAAAACCCTTTTTAAAGCAATATCCATTTAAAAGAAATAAAGCAAATTTCGGTCATTGTGATAAAGTGATCGCAAGATCGCATATCACAATGACAAGAGGGACATATAAAATGGCATAAGGCTTTCCGCCAATGCGATATCGCATTCGGCGATATCCAATGCACTACCCAAAAGCACCCCATATCAATACCCCCGATGTGATAAGCTATCGGCGATCAGCGATTGGCGGGTCCCCTTGTTTAAGCCTTAATACACATAAACCTTTCACCGATGCGATATCGCAATCGGTGATCGGCGATAATCGATGCAATTGTTAAGGCAGACTTGTTATAGCCCCCGATGCGATGCGATAAGGCACGATTTTCAATAGAAAGCCGTTAAAGTGATTGGAAAGCTCAATTTACTCTTATTTAAGGCATAATCACTCCCGCTCGGCCGCCAATACGTCCATTGCATGCTTAAGGAGATCTCTCGACCAAATAATGATATAATGGGCATTTACAAGGTGGCAGGTTTTATACAACCATTTAATGGATTCAAGTCTTAAAATCTTCCCATATATTATCTCCGCGCCCATTTTAAAAGCTGAATATATTGCTGCGCATCTGTTCATTCGCTATCAATTGCAAGTTTTATCGCTATCTCTCTGTGTTACGCCAAATTGCCTCTCTGTGCAGAATTCAGTCATAGACAGGAGTTCGAGCATGATGGGTAAGAAGTCTAAGAAGACCGCAGGTGCTTCAAATCCACCAGTCGCAGGACAAGCCTCTGCAAATAGCAAGAAAGGCCAAATATCTGACACAACATGCACAGGCCTCGCCAGAGTGACTTGGCAAGGAACTTATGACTTACTTGAGGCTGAGACACAAGAGCAGACGGTAGCAGAAGCTACCGCAGATTCATTAAAGAAGTCGGACTGCACTCTCAAGGATTTGACTGATTCTTTCCTCCATAGGATAGCAGCCAGGGACCAAATTCTCCCATATACAGACGTGGTGCGATGGGCGATTGAAGAAATCCCCATCATGGACAGAACTTTTAGCACAAGAAATGGAAGGATTTTTGGATCGTTCAAACCAGAAGACCTGAGGCAAATATATCATTTGCCCGAGCCGGAGAAGATATACAACAGTGCCTTCTTGGAGAAGTTTGCGAGTGAGAATGAGATTGAGTCCGAACCTATCAAGGACTGGAGGTAAAATCCAAATAAACACAAGCACGAATCCTCCGGTAAGTACTCGGTCGATTCTTTGGCTTCTCCTTATTGCTATGCGGGTATAATGATGTGTAGATTATGGGGTTTACGCGACTCTGCCATTTTTACCATTGAAATGGTTCCTCTTATGGAGGCGGCAGTGAACAGCATGATTATGGATTGGGCTACTATCCTTTCGGATAAGCTAACAGTAGCTGTTCGTGACTTTAGGAATAAAACTATAGTCACTAAAAGGAAAATTCCCCCATTCTACTATAGTGCATATATCCTAGATACCTTATGTTTCAATTCTGAATTCCCTATTCTTGGTTGGAGGTGGACTACACAGGACCCCTCACCCATTCATATTTATCACTGAAAGTTGTGGAAGTCATCCTATAAAAACCACTTGTATCAGATTTGTAATGGTTTCATGGTTCCCATTTATTATTCAATTTTTGATAAACCCATTTCAAGGATCTCCTACCTAGCCTCCTTTGATTTACCAGTAGTAGCTAGTTGGTTTGGAGAAGAGCATTTTACCTATATTAGAGTCTTTGGCAGCCAAGCCAATCCTCATGTCCCCCCCTTATATGTTCCCGATAAATTGCTAGCAAGGGAAATTGCATATCAGATTACAGCTGAGAGTACTACACAGACTCTCAAAAAGGAAAAGAAAAGAGGCTAGCCTACTTTTCCCTTCAGATGTGGTGTCTTTACCCTACATGATCTCAAACATGCGGAAAAAGAAGCCAAAAAGATTCAAGCTTTAACTTTGGCTACAATCCCGAATAGAGCATTTGACCCAAAGCGGACTGCCTATGCCGCATTGGAACATGCCAAATTAGCAACGTTTGATCATCAAGAAGATATGTTCGATGACATGTTCTCTTCAAGTGAATCAATAGGTCAAGCCAAAGAACTCGCCAAGATGAGATGCAATGACGAAGGGCTAACTGAGTTTAATAAACTTAGAGAACAGAGGTTGCAAACTCTGCCTCTAGATTTATTAGCGCTAACCCCAGCGGCATCATCAAGCGAGCTTGGTCAGCAACAGATAAAGGAACCTCCCACTACAACGAAGGATTATAACAAGGAGCGGGAGGAACAACAGAGGAAAGACCAAGAGGAAAAGCAGAAAAAGGAACAAGAAGAACGGTTAAAGAGAGAGCAAGAGGATAAACAGCGAAGAGAGAAGGAGGATAAACAGCGAAAGGAACAGGAGGAGCAACAGAAGAAAAAACAGGAACAATTGCTGAAGGAGTCCCAAACTAAACAAACCTCCACTGATACCAATGTGGGTACTACCACAGACCCTGAATTGCTAAAGGAATGGCAGCAGTTTGAAACCATTATCAGTGGAGGCAAAGGCTCAAAAAGTACCGATACTCCTAAGACCAGCAATATGTAGGATGATATTTCATCTCGGGTTCTGAGTGGAACCAGTGACCCACCTAAATCTAAAGATATTGAGATAATTCCAAAAGATCCCAGCGATCAAATCATTTTACAAATAGAAGATATTCCTCCTTTGGATGTCTTCTACAGCCTTAGGCACATTGCAGTAGTAAAGCGATCAAGGAAGAGACGAAGGCTTGATCAACCTTCTATCTTTCCAGAACAAACGGTCACGGGCAATGTAGTGTGGAAGGAGAAATTAGATCCCTTCAATGATTTAACCAAATTGTCACAGTATGCTGGAGCCTATTCAGCTGCAACCATCGACAAAGCATCAGAGGTAAGCCTTTTATTAAAAACTAAATACCAAGAAATCTCCACGTTACAGACAGAATTAGCCGAGATAAAACAGAGGGTATTGCAAGCGGAGGAGCAGTTAGCGGCACAACAACAGAGGACAGTGTAGGCAGACGAGTAGTTATTGTTGCAACATCAAATAAATAATCAGTTGGCTCAACAATTGGAGGGAGAGAAACAAAGGATTGATCAGGCTGCGATCCAGAAACAGAACGAATTAACGGAGGCATTGGAAAAGTTGAAAGCAGCGAACGAGCAAATGGTAAAAGCCAAGGATGAGCAAATCGCTCAAATAACATCACAGCTAGAGAAGATTAAAGGAGATTCGCAGGTAACAGAGTTCAAGAAAGAAGCAACGTTGATAAACAATGCGCTAATGTTGCAAATTAAACTCTTGTGTCAACAAATCGCTTAAGCGGAGCCACTTTGTGAATTAACTACATCCATAAATGAGCAGGTAGAGAAAGCTAGGGATGACTTGAATCAAGCCGATAAGGCTATTACTGCATATCTTGAATGGTAAGATTCGAAGTCGGGAAAAGCCTCCAATTTGCCCAGGATACTTGAGGTTCATAAAGATATACTTTTCATGGAATGGCACACACAGGTGTTAAAGGCAGAGAGAGCAGCTTCAAGATGTAGATTAACTTCTAGCAATTTAGTTGATCTATTTAACAACACTCTCTACATAGCAAACATGATTTCCGAGTGTGCACCGGGAAAGATTACTACAACAAATGCATTGGAGCAAACGTGTTATCTAGAGTTAGAAGGCAGAGGAAGATTAATCGCCGGAGTTAATAGTCTAAACATGGAAACATATTGGCACTTCCTAGTTAAGCTTCATGAACAAAGAGCCGCCCTCAAGTGTTTAACAGATGCCATCGAGTGTATGATTCCCGACATCCATGACGCCACCTATGCTGCCCAACTCAATTCGCGCCTCAACAAACCTCCGGAAATTGAGCCAATGCTTGCCATTAATCAGCTCAGATTCAAAGGAAAGCAGCCGACCCAATGACTCATCCTCCAGCTCCCCAGATCACCAGACAAGATAGCAGCAAAAGTTATTGATATCAGCTTAAGTAGCATTTCTGTTTTCTAGATATTTAGATTAGTATTGTATTTATAAACCCTTTCATGTTTTTAGAAAGGGTCGTAAAATTTTGTAATAGACTTAACAGACTGAAGTTTGCACTACTGTGCTTCAGCCTTTATTCTTTTATGAAACTCGACCAGTCATTCTTACTTTAATGAAGAAATTTCTTTATACAATTGTGCACTATTGTCGTTGATTGAAGAATGTTTATGTGTTAAGGGAAGAACTATACATAGCAATTGATATTTGGGAGTGGCAAGCAGCTCATATTGTATTTCTATCTGTGTCTGAAATCATTCTGTGTATGTGAATTGTTATGTAATTATTCTTGCTATCGTTGATTATATGCATGCGCTATAACAACAAATCTTATTTATTCCACTATTGGGTGTTTATATGATGTGCCTTTACTTTTAAATCATGTATGTGACAATGATATGAATGTATAAAGTGTGGTAATTTCACTTCAATCGCTCTGCTTAACTATTTAAGCACAACAATCTTAAATGATTCAATATCTATGTCTTAAAGATACAGTCATCTATATGTTCGTCTTTTAGACATAGAGCATCAAAAGCTATGCTTTATAGCTCAATAGATTCCCGGGATAGTTTCATTTATTTATATTTCTGTCAATAGTTTTAGCCTTCCGTCTACCACTAGTGTTATCTATAAAGCATTCACTCATCCCATTTATCTATTTCTAGGAAGCTGGTCCCATTACCCCCAGTCGGAGCCACTATCCCAAACGGAAAAGGAGCTGCACTAAGGTCCGGACCGGGTGGTTTCCCCAATGTTGTTACAACGATTTTTGAGGCTTCAACATAACCAAGAAGAATACCTTCATCTTCTCTAGGTTCAAAGTTACCAAGTTTTTCATCATTCCTTTTGATAAAAAAATTGCTTCCAAAAACTCTAAAGTGTTTTAGAGTAGGAGGCTTACCATACCAAATTTTATATGGAGTTTGATTTCTATTTACCCTAACATTCACCTTGTCAATAATAGTCACAACAGCAAATGCATCATCACCCCAGAAGATTGCAGGAGTTCCAAATTCATCTAGCATAGCCCAAGCCATTTGTTGGACTGTTCTGTTCATCCTTTCTACCACATCATTTTGTTGAGTATTTATTGTGGTGGAAAATTCCCTTTTATTCCACGTTGTTCAAAAAAGTTAAAGAATTCATCTGATATGAATTCTCCTCCTTGATCAGATCTGAGACATTTGATTTCTCGATCTGATTCATTTTCTAATAAAGATTTGAAGGATTTAAACTTTTCAAATGCTTCATTTTTATGCTTTAGAAGACCTATCCAACACATCCTACAAAAGTCATCAATAAACAAAACAAAGTATTCTTCTCCTCAAGGAGACTTTTTCCTCATTGGTCCACATAAATCAGTATGGATGAGTTCAAGAGGCTTACTTGCTGACCCTTCCTTTTCGATGAAGTGAACTCTAGTTTTCTTACTGATTTGACATGGTTTGGATATTGTATTTTCTAGGGTACTGATATCTGGAAGATCATGAACTGTCTTGAGCCTACATGCCTTTGTTATTTGAGAAAAGCTTAGATGTCCAAATCTTCTATACCACAACTAGTTTTCATCTGTTTTTCTCAGATAGAATTGTTGTTGTCTTCCTTTGAGTATGTATAAGTTGTTTGGAGTTCTTGTACCTTGGATCATGGCCTTTCTTATATCAAGCTCATGAACGAAACAATTATTTAATTGAAACACCACTTCATTTCCTTGATCACACATTTGGCTGACACTGAACAGGTTGTGCTCTAAACCATCTACATACATGACATTTCCAGTTTTAACATTTTCTTTCAAGAAAACAGAACCCTTACCTTTAATGACAACTAGAGTGTCATTTCCAAATAAGACATTCTTTTCCTTTTCTAAAGCATTATATGAATGAAGTTTCTCTTTATCACCTACCATGTGTTTGGAGAATCCATTGTTGATGTACAAGTGATTTTCTTGGCCTTCAGCATAAAAATCTATACCACATATTTCTGATTGAGATTCCTTCCTTCTCCGTATCTTGGGATTTAGTCATGTTTGCTCCTTTTGAATGTTGGTCATAACTTTCTCCTCCATTCACATTATTCATGACCAAATTTGTTACAAATCTAGCATTCTATTTCATTTTCAACAGGAGAAAAGTTATTATAGGAAATTTTCTTGATTCTAGTTACATCTCTTTTATTTCATGCTTCTCGTGCCATGATGTTTTTGTAAGCAACACATAGAGTAGCCTTGTGCCCAAATTTATGACATGATAACATTTCCCAATAAAGAAGTTTCTACGATCATAAAATGTTTTGTCATTTTTTACCTATTGGTTGGAGTTTCTACCAATATTCGTCCTTATAGTAAATTGAGTATAATTTACATGATGAGTAGTTTTAGGACTTTGCTACTAATCGACATCCTTTTCACTGGTCTTTTCTGTATCAATATAGCTTCTTGTGGAGGTTGATGGCTTATGTGATTGAGATGATTCTTCAGTATATCCAAGACCTATCTTTAAGAGAGGTGAATGCTAAAATTTGATGATTTCATTTAAAGTTTTTTATCCTTTAGCAAATCTAATATTAAGAGATTTTGTTTTCTCAAGATCGTTTCTTAGACCCACATTTCACATTCAAGATTTTCATTTTGTTTTTCTCTTTCAACTACTTGCTATGCCAAAGTATCTATGATCATATTATTTTCTTCTAAAAAAATTTGGAGTTTAGTGATTTCTTCAAGAAAATCTTCCTGTTCTAATGCATCCAAAAAATCATTATTTTCATAGGCCATGAGCAATCTATAATCTTGTTCAATTTCATCTTCATCATTATTAGATAAACTATCACTATCTTTATGGGTATAGTAACTCCTTTTATTCACAACCTGTTTTCTATTGCCTTTAGCATATTCCTTTCCCTTTTTATATTTATCTTTATGAGGACATTTGGCAACATAGTGGCTAACTCTACCACAAGAAAAGCATTTGAAAGGTAGCTTACGTATGAATCTTCTGAAACCCTATTGAAGCTTCTTGACAAAATTTACCTCATCCTCTTCTTCTAAAATGTGTCTTTATTCATTATGCTCCTCCTTTTATTTTCCCCTTGCTAATTCTTTAAAAGCAGCTTCTCTCATATTTGATGGACCTCCTTTTCTCATTTCAAAGGCAGTTATGATTCCATGGAGTTGAGTCACTGTAATAGTTTGAAAATTCCGTTTTTCCTCTATGGCATACACTTTTGACTCAAATTTAGAAGACAAAGATCTCAAAATTTTATCAACTAATGTAACTTCCTTTATCCCTTCACCTAGATTCTCTATGCAATTAAAAATGTCATCTATACATAAGAAGTAACGAAAAACACTCTCATCAATATGCATCTTAAGAGTTTCATACCGAATTCTGAGAGTTTGAAGGTTAACACGTTTTACTTGAGAGTCTCCTTCATAACTTTGAATGATTTTGTGCCATATTTCTTTGGTTGTCTTGAGTTGCATGACTTTGACAAATTCTGATTTTGACAGGCTTCCCAATAATGACTTGACAGCTTTGGCTTTGGTTTCGTATAAATTCTTACCTATAGAGTATGTAGGAATTGCTGCTGGAAATTGGTATCCTTCTTCTACAATTTCTCAAACATATGCTCCAAGTAATTGTAGATAGGCTCTAGTCCTTATTTTCCAATATACCAAGTTTCTCCCTTTACAGATTGGTGGCCTGATCGATCCCATTCCTTCGTGATTATTCATCTTGAATTATCATCCTTCAAGTGATCAAGCTTCTCTAGAAGTACCTCCTCTAATACGAATTGTTGGAAATAATATTAAGAGGGGGGTGAATCAATATTATTTGATCAATATTTTCTCTTTTCTCAAACATAATTATATACGCTACTTTTGTGAAGTGAACTAGCACGTACACGCAACTATGACTATGGAAACTAGCATATAACCAGAAAATTTGTGATTTAGAAAATTTATAATGTGTTGATCTTTAACCAGTGCATCAATAACTTATTAAACAAAGAATTAAAAACAGAATAAACAATCACACATAAGAAACACACATGAACACCAAGATTTATGGTGGAAACCCAATGTGGGTGAAAATCACCTACTACGGTCGTCTCTGTCTTCACTTAATAATAAGGAAATCTGTTTACAATCTTGTAGTGGTATAGACTCATACTAGTATGCAGGCACTCACCTGAAGAAGCCTACAACCTTCTCTTGTTTCTGAGCTTCTACTCGAAGGGAGCTGCAACCCCTATCTCTTGTACTAGCCAATGTGATTACTAGTATGTAGGCACCAACCTACAGAATGCTATGACCTTCTCTCTTCCTCCAGGGACCACATTTCATAAATTTTCAGACTGTATGCTTTTGGTACACAACAATACACATGAAGGCCTCGTTTCATCAAATTTTCATATTGGATCCATCAGACTTTGAAACTTAATATGCATCAACCAATATTCAGTTAATCTCAACAATCAATGCTAAACCCAGAAACCTAAATCATCATTCAGAACTAACTGTAATCTGAAAAATCATGCATTAGAATGTATACACTACTTTACTGAACCCAACCTGCATGTATATGCTACTTCCTATAATCAAACATGCATATACCTTCAAAACTATGGAAACGTAAAACTTCTAAGTCAAGTTTGTACCAACCAAGAATATATTGACCATCTACTGCCTATTTACAAAGTGTTTCATAGGTAGTAGCATAGATCACCCTTCTCACTTGTACAATCAATCAATCAGATACCAAACTCCTTATGCATTTAGATTTACATTCAGATCTAAGAAGACTTCATTGACAAACAACAGTAAAAGAATAGAACTGATCAGATAGATCAGTTAGATCTGAAGAAAAGGGCTTTTCTTTTGTATATGCTACTTAGAAGACTAGAACCTTTGTGTACACACACTTTTACTGAGACGAATCAGTGTAAAGATCTGCAAATATTGGCTCATAAGTTTGCTACAATTCCAGACTTTCGAGAAACCTATATCATGACATTTAAAAAATAAAATAGATGTACATAATTAGATCTAGCCCAACTAATATGATATCATTTAATGATAAATCATTTCAGGTCTCATAATCTTGATCCAACATTGAATTCAAGGTGCACATAAATATTTTCAAATCAAATCACCAACATAGCCCCTGCAACATAAAATATACTTCAGATTGAAGTATTCCTTAAAATGCATTCACTTGCACACTCGGCCTTATGATCTTCTACTCCTTATATAGTTTTTGGCCTTTCTCAATACATTGGACCAAAACCACTTAGTGACCATGGTATTCTTCGGTGAGATCAAATAGTCATTACTCCACTCAATATTGTGGGCTAATACCATGGTATTGACCCTTGGTATTCTCTACTCTTGATTTTCCAACCTGTACACACTTTTCCTCTTGTGAGATTGCATGTATACGTATACTCTCCTTTTGTTTTGTGGACCAACATCTATACGCTATTTTGACTAAGTGGACTTGTGTCTACTTTTTAAATTGCCTTACTTCAACCTTTTCCTTCAACTTCTTTATTCTGATTAGTAGACCTTAATTCCATCTTCTTGTTCTTTTATACCACTACCCTATTACCTCTAAATATACGTGTTATATTGTGAGTTTCCTTTTATCAAAACTAAACAGACCTATGAGTGAGTTGCCATCAAGCACACCACTTGTATCATAATTCCATCAACCAAAATGTTTGATTTTCACACACAATTACTTCAAAAAATATAACAACTTCCACTGATATCCAAATAGATCATCATTCTATGCTATAACTCTTGTTAGTGCTCTAGATACTTCCATGAATTGGGTTATTTGGACGAACGTTTTCTTGATTTCATCAATTGTTTTCATCTTCTTTATAATGTTCCATTTGTAAAAATAAAAATAAAGTTCAATGAGTGTATCTACGTTGGTGAGAATAATGAAAATTGAAATAAATAATCTACAAAAATTTAAATCGAATAACAATGTAATATATCAATAAGTGACTCATGAACTCTACACATGGTTTCAAAGCCAAGTCTCATGCATTGTTGGAGCAATTCTTCTGTTAGCATAGTTCCATATTTTGTTTCCTGCAAATTTTATATCCCATTATATATCATAGAATTAGTACAAGGAATATTTTTCTTCTATTAATTATAAACTCAAAGATATAAAGCAATGTAGATACTTACGAATTCCACAATTAATTTTTTATATTCCAACATATACACACAACCCATATTTGACCCAATGTTAATCAATTCTTTTAATGTATTTTTTTTGTATGTTAGCACCTATTTGAAGAAATTCAAAGATGGATGTTGTAAAACAACTTAAGATATACAAGAATGAAACTTGATTTGTTATAAGGAAATATTAACAATTACTCGTAAACTTTGATATTAACCATTTTCTTCCTTGTCATCGTGTTTTATGCATTGAATGACTTCGATTATGTTTTTATTTTACAAGAAAATACTTGAACATTAATAATTAATGCTAATTTATTTCTTTATATGTACAATGTCAATGGCTACATACATTTGAAGTATGTTTTTATTGATATGGCTCCTCCTATGGTGCAATTGCATCCATTTCTTTGGCCATCTCCTTGTACAATTTTTTGGACATTCGCACTAACCTGTTTTACATATTAATATTTGATAATCTTCTTAAAAAAAGTAATAAAATATTTTTATATTGATATATGAAAACTAATTGTAACAAAATTGATATTAATAAATGAAGTCTATAAAATTATTTTAATTAGGAATATTACATTTCGAAAGATTTCCTTTATTATTTTTGTATGCTTTTTCTATTGCAAGTCTAACATGTCTCATTAACCATTTCTCTAGAAACACTTCTTGTAGTTTAGATATAATTTGGTTCTTAGTGTCATTGGATTGATTTTTATATTGTAAGTGGAAAGTATGCCTATATGTTTGTTGCACTATATCCCTCATAGTTTTGTACAAAAAAAAAAAAAAAAAAAAAAAAAAAACTTTCATTAACCTCAAGCACCACTCCAAATGAGTTAAGGACCAATTCATTTTCATATACATGCTTTGTAATTTTTCTTTTCTTAGAACAACATTGATATTTTCCTTTGTTGTTGCTCCTTATAGAACATTAAACATATATGAATTAATATATTATTTGAATAACGTTATCTAATATTATTAAGTGTATTAATAATGAAAATTTAAAAAAACAATTCATATTCAATACTATTTTTTCATTCACATGATTCATATTCTACAATTTTCCTATGATGTTTTTAAAGTCTTCTAGACATACATTAGAAATAATATTATCAACCTTCCTCATTTTATGGCTTTGCATGACGCCAGCTAACCAATATATGTTAGGTAAACATACATATAGTTCAAACATATTAATTTTGCAAATAATTTACAAAGAACTTACATTTTATGCTTTGTTGGATCTCCTACCATTGGGGTAGTAAATTTTTCGTAACCGATGTGGTTATTTATATAAACATCTTAGTGTGTTTGACGTATTAAATGTGCCAAGATTTTAACTAAACACTGACAACAACTTTTTTTAATAACTTCAAATTGTGATGCTATGATTTGTAACGACAAAAGAACCACCATCACAACAAAAAAATAAAACATAAAAAAATAAATACAAGTCACTTAATGGTGCTGTTTCGCAGAGGCATGCTAGTGCATTATATTACATCGGGCATATAGATGAATAAAGGGTTTTTTCTTACAAAATGAACATATTCTATAGATTAAGTGCGATATATAATGATAAAACCAACACCATGACCGATGTGTTGTATTACACAAGGAACACTTATAATTATGCGTTGTTTTTAGAAAAAATAGAGAGGGTCGACAAGATTCAATGCGATATGTAACAATACAAACACCATCATCACTGGTTTGTTTTATTACACAGGGCACCCCAATAAAAATATGTCATTTAAGAAAAACAGATAGGGTCGATATGGTTTGGATTCGATTCAATAAGTAGTCCCCCTACTTTATACACCAAACATGTTATATATACATCAAACATGTTATATATAGTAAGTACACAAATCTATTAAATCTAAAATGCCTAAAATGAAAAACCTTAATTATGAAGTAGTAGAGGGAGTCAAAAACTAAGGTGAAATTTTACATTCACATAAGTAAGAAGAATAAAGGGTTTAAGCTAACTATTTTTTTTTTTTCTCAATTTTAATGAAACCTAAATAGGAACATAAATCATAAAAAACTTAATTAGTAAAATTAATAGTATATTTTTTATTATAAGGGATTTGATTTTTTTTTTCTTCTGAATTTGAACAAATCTAACAAAAGTAGTAAAAAAAATTAATAGTAAAATCAACAGTAAAGTTAAAAAAAAACTTCTATCCAGGGTTTTGAGTGAATCACAATCCTTTTCAAATTCTGATGTTTTTGTGGTTCCAAAATATTTCGCTACTACACAGTGCTCTGAGTATGTCTCTATTGCAAATGGTCTCTCTTTTAATTAAACCTAGCAAAAATTGCGAAAAAAAATATTAGTAAAATCAACAATAAATTTAAAAAAATTATTAAGCAAGATTTTGAGTGAATCACCAAACTTTTCAAATTTGATCTTCTAAACGTTCCAAAATATTTCGCTACTACACAGTGCTCTGAGTATGTCTCTATTGCAAATGGTCTCTCTTTTAATTAAACCTAGCAAAAATTGCGAAAAAAAATATTAGTAAAATCAACAATAAATTTAAAAAAATTATTAAGCAAGATTTTGAGTGAATCACCAAACTTTTCAAATTTGACCTTCTAAACAATTTTGTTGATCATGCACAATGCTCCTTGTATGTCTCTCTCTCCTAAATAGACCTTGAAATTTTGGGAAAAATATTGAAATAGTGAACTTATCACTGCTTAAAATACTTCATGAAATTAGATTTTGAAAAATCTGTTGACGCTCATTTTTCAATTAACAAAATCTCGCACTTTTTTTCATTTCTTCCTAATATCAGTGTATTAGTTAGTAAAGAACATCATTGTGTTTACCGGTAAGGCACACTGATTATGATAAATTACTTGTGCACTAAATTTTCTAAATGCACCAAACAAGATAAATTTCCTTTTTTTATTTTTTCAAAAATCCTTGAAACATTGTGGTTATTATTTTAATGCAACCGTGCATTTTTTATTTAAATGCATTAGTGTAGTAATTTTTATAAGAGAACCACCATGATATAATTCCTTTTTATTTTAGAAATAATAGTAATTTTCCTTTTTTTCTTTTTTCGAAAATCCTAGAAACATTGTGGTTATTATTTTAATGCAACGGTGCATTTTTTATTTAAATGCATTAGTGTAGTAATTTTTATAAGAGCAGCACCATACTATAATTCCTTTTTATTTTAGAAATAATAGAAATAGGTGTGGATCGATGTTGTTTTAATTTAAACGCATTGTTGTTGATTGTTTCATAGGAGCACCTATATGATATAATACTTTTTTTTTGAAATCATGGAAAGTAGTGTGGATAATTATTTTATTGCTATAGTGTTGTTTTTACTTAAATGCTTCAATGTCATTATTTTCATAAGAGAACCAATATGATAGAATTTTGTTATTAATTCTCGAAATCTCATAAATAGGTGTGTTTATTATTTTGGCAGATCGGTGCAAATTTTATTTAAATGAATCGGTGTGGCTAGTTTTATAAAAGTGTTGATATGATAATATTCCTTTTTCATTTTGGAAATTGGTGCAGTTAATATTTTAATGTATCGGTTCTTTTAGTATTTAAATGCATCAATGTCGTCAGTTTTGATAAGTGCACAATTAGGGTTTAAAATATATCCATATTCTTATTTTCACATTAAATAGCATATTTATCTCAAATTATCATTTACAATGCATCCACATGAGTAACTATAGTTCATAGTATAATTTTTCTGATTGTGGTTATATGGATTTAGAAGTTAATTTTAGATATGTACAAAAAAATTTACTGTTCATTTTTTTCAAACTAGCATAATATCAAATGAATAGTTATTCAAATTCCAGTGCGTTCCATATTTCTTATTCAAATTCCAATGCATTCCATATTTCTCAAAGTCCTTCACGTAGTTATTCCTTTCCATTTTCAATAAGTTCAGAGTTTATTTATATTTCAATTATCTAATTGAATTTTTTTACCTATGTCTATATGAATAATAATGTATCCCAATTTACACGATCCTGATTCAAAATAAAGTTTAGGTGTAGAAAATATTTCACCATTTCGAAAACGTTGAAAATTCTTATCAAGCATATCGAAAGCAAATGGTAGATGGAAATGGATAGTTGTTTCACCCTTCCAATTTGAACGTGGAATATTCCAAACACAATTCTAGGTCAATGATGGTCATAATTGTTTGGTATAATGTAAATTTAACAATTCAGTTACCTCATTCATACGAATATTATTGATGTACTAATGTTCAATATTATTTGAAATTAAGATTCTAGTGATGATGACAAACCCACCTACGATCTTCGGCTCCACCCCACTACAATGTCAACTCGAGATAAGGTTTCATTAAGTGTAGGACCTAGAGGGGAAACATACAAAGAATGGTTGAATAGACCACCTATTCAATTCCCACTACGTCTAGATTCATAAATTAGGAATGACTACAACAATCGTAGTTCTTCATCACAAGTCGGCAATGGAGGAAATAAAATATAGGTTAGTATGGATCATTACATACATGATATGACTTCCATGGACGGGATGTGTTGATGCATTCTAGAATGATGAGCTAGGGGAAGATGGTAATATCGCTCATACCTTGTTCAAAAGCCTGAAATATGCTTCCACCAACCCTCTCTTTGGACCTAGAAGCCAGTCAAATCCTACACAGTTTGTGACAATGATGTTAGTGTACATCTTAAAAGAAAATTTTCTCATGTCATATGCATGTTTCTAAGAAATATTGAGGTAATTAAGTTGCATAATCAATCAAGTCCCTCATATTTGAGACATCTTGTCTTAAAGTCAACAATAAAAATGGTCGATTTTATGAACATTAAGTAGTGACATTGTACATATGTATTTCCTCCCAACTATAGGTTATTTAAAGATAAGGTTTGATAATGTCTTATTAGCAGTTACAAAAAGGAAAATCAATTGTTGAAAAGTGGATGGTGTTGAGTATAGGGTCACACTTTTTTTTCACTTTTCCGGAACATCGGTGCATTAGATAGTAAACACCATTGTGTTTACAAGTAATGCACATTGATTATGATAATTACTTGTTTGCTAAATTTTTAAAATGCACTCACAAGATATAATTCCATTTTTTAGTTTTGAAAATCCTCGAAACAATGTGGTTATTATTTTAATGCAATGATGCGTTTTTTATTTAAATGCATCCGTGCAATATTTTTTATTAGAGCACTCACATGATAGAATTCCTTTTATTTTCGAAATACTAGAAATACGTGTCGATCGATGTTGTTTTTATTGAAACGCATTGATGTTGTTTGTTTTACAAGAGCTTCGATATGATATAATACCTTTTTTATTTTTGAAATCCTAAAAACTAGTGCGGTAATTATTTTATTACTCCTATGTAGTTTTTACTTAACCACATCAGTGTTATTTTCATAAGATAATCAATATGATAGAATTATGTTATTAATTATTGAAATCCCAAAAAAAGTTGCATTTACTATTTTTATAGATCGTCGCGTTTTTATTTAAACACGTGAGTGTGGTGGGTTTTATAAAAACACTGATAAGATAAAATTCCCTTTTTGTTTTTGAAATTGGTGTAGTTAATATTTTAATGTATCGATGCTTTTAGTATTTAAATGCATCAGTGTGGTTAGCTTTGATAAGTGCACCATTAGAGTTTAAAATGTATCTAAATTCTTATTTTCATATAAAATGGTATATTGATGTGAAATTATCCTTTAGAATGCATCTAAATGAGTTATTGTAGTTTATAATATACATTTTCTGGTTGAAGTTATCTTATTCTTGAAAAATGGTTTTAAAACTATAGTGAAATTCAAATTGTGGTTATGTGGTTCTCGGAGATAATTTTAGATATGTACACAAATATTTATTGTTGATTTTGCTCAAATGGAGGGAGAAAATATCGTAATATCAAATGGACAATTTTTCAAATTCCATCTTGTTCCATATTTCTCAAAGACCTTCACGGAGTTTTCCCTTTAAATCTCCAGTAACTTCAAATTGTATTTATATTTCTATTATCTAATTGATTTTATTTTTTATCGATGTCAATATCAATAAAAATGTATCCAAATTTATAGGATCCTTATTCAAAATTAAATTTAGACGTAGAAAATATTCCACCATTTCAAAAATGTCAAAAAATATTATGAAGCATATCGAAAGAAGTTGGTAGGTGAAAATGGAAAAAACTCTTACCCTTCCAATTCGAGCAAGGAATCTTCCAACCACAATGCTAGGCTAGTGATTGTAATAATTTTTGGTATAATGCAATTTCAACAAACCAATTGCATTATTCTTGCTAATATCATTGGTGTACTAATGCTCAATATTATTTGAAATTAAGATTTTAGTGATTATGATCAACCCACCCACCATCTTCGTCTCCACCCCACTACAATGTAAAATCAAGAGAAGGTTTCATTAAGTGCAAAAACTAGAGAGGAATCATACAAAAAATGGTTGAATCGACCACCTATTCAATTCCCACTACATCTAGATTCACCAATTAATAATAACTACAATAATCGTAGTTCTTCATCACAAGTTTAAAATGGAGGCGATCAAATTTAGGTTGTTATATATGAACACATATAGGATATGATTGCAATGGAGGCAATGTGCTGATACATTCTAGAATGGTGAGTTAGGGGGTAGTGGTCATGTCACTGATACCTTGTTTGAAATCCTGAAGTATGCTTCCACAAACCCTCTCTTTGAACAGTAAACCAGTCAAATTCTACACAACTAGGGACAACAATATTACTATACAACTTGAAAGCAAAGTTTGGCATGCCAGATGCATGTTTCTCAGCAATATTGAGGTAACTAACCTACATAATTGATCAATTCCCCTTATATTTTGAGGAATTGTGTCATAAAATCAACATTAAAAATGGTTGATTTTATGAACATCATGTATTGACATTTTCCATTTGTCACAATCTGGCAGGTTATTTAAAGATAAGGTTCTTATGAGTGATAATGTCTTTCCAAGTAGCCACGAAGAGGTGAAGCAGTTGTTTAAAATGGGTGGTGTTGAGTATATATGACATCATGCATGACTAAATGAATGTATTCTATATAGAGTAGAATATGAAAACAAAGATATATGTCTAAAATATGCGCATGATAGGTACCATAAATAAAAAACTATCAAGTAAGTCACATATCCCTCCTCATATTATATTGAGGCACATGTCTATAACATCAAGGATTCAAGGGATCTTTCATTGCAAAGAATTAGCTATGTTGCAAGGATGACATGCCTCACATAGACGTGAGTAATGAGTTATGTGAATACCAATAGATTAAATATCCATGACCTCAAAAGTTCAAGGATGAAGTAAGAATTCTACGACTCAACATAGACATGGATAGTGTCAACCTATATTCCCTCCAAAACACTAATTATTCTAATTGGTTTGTAGTAGTGATCAATAACAATACCCCCCATGGTTGCTCATGAAGAATTAACATCTTATGTTGGCTCTCATAATCTCTGGTAGAAGATAAATGAAGCATATGGATGTCTACTTCAACCATTGGTAGATGAATTGAGGTAATGATGGGAAGCGATAAATGTATACGATGTATGAAGACCTATCACATTAGAGAGGACCTTTATATTGCATGACATATGTGCTTATACCATACATGATTATCCAGTCTTAGGAGTTTTCTTTGGTAAATTACATGTTTATTGATTTGTTTATATACATAACAATATTGTTTCACATATTCATTTAATTCGTTACAATTGTTCTTATATTAATGATCACTAACATTCCCTATATACAATAATTTCATAGGCATTGTAACAAAAGGGTATCATGGATATACAATTTGTGTCCCTTCTCCAAAGGTTAGGTGGTCCAACCACCTACAAAATCCAGTGTATGACTGCTCTGGGGTATTCCTGCTAGAAGATCACCCTTATAGAAGAGCACCGTTTTCTTTCAATGGTAAACCAAAGAGAAACCAAAGGCATACAATAATGACACCAGTTGAATGGCTTAGACAATATGAGAGAGAGAGAAGTATAAGGGGTTTAGATAAATGTTCAATTCAAATGGGGATCCTATGTTCGATGATCTAGAATTCCTTGACACCTATGTTGAGAAATTTCCCACTGCGATGAAATAAAATCTTTCTTGTATGAGCTCCCATATTGGGAGCATATTAAGATTGACCACATACTAGATCACATGCATATATTTAAAAATGTTTCATCTTCTTTATGGTGGCACATATCATCGAAAGAACATGACACATTGGCTATTAGGAGAAATATTATTTCTTTGAAAAATAAAAAGAAACATTGGCTAGGATAAGAAACAAGTGGAGAGGTTGGGCCCTCTTGGTCTTTCAATGATGTTGATGTCCCATGGATTTGAAAGGAAGATAATATTTCTTTGGAAACAAAAGTCATAATGGGTGTGAGGGTTCCTTTGTTTATATGGATGTTCACTATGACACTACCTCACTATGTAAGACCATTTTTCGGGGTTGAAATCACAATGACCATTTCAACCTTCAAAGAGTTCATATGTCAAAATTCTTTTATCATTTGTTATTATTTTTATGCAATGGGATATTTTATAATTTATTTTTCCATGTAGTATTTTCTTTTTAGTGTTGCTATCCTTTTCTCATGCATGAGTGTGTGAACCATGACTTCCCCCAAGATTTATGATGTTTCATATCTAAATTATTTTCATTTGTACATTGGATCACATCAAAGGAGATTCATATGACTAGCATTCCATGGTGGCATGAAGAGATAGCTGAGATTTTTTGTATGTTTGAGAAGGAACTATTTACGAGTTTCATGCACTTGCAAGTTCATCTTCTAATTCATCTAGTAGATGAGGTTGAATTAGTTGGTGTGGTTTCTTCTTATTGGATGTTATTTTTTGATAGGTTCATGAAGAAATTTAAAGGTTTTCTTTGATGAAGGGTAAAACCTGAGGGATCTATGTCATAGGGCTACATATTATATGAGTCATTCTATTATGTTAGTGAGTACATCAATAATATTAACAACACACTCAGTGCAGTGATTTGGGATGATGGAAGGGATGAAGGCAAAAGAGAAGGGGAGCTTCACCAAAGGAATGGAAAAGGGCACATGATAAAGAGTAAGTGACTTATCATTTTTCAAATTTCTAAACATTAACCATTCACATTTAACCTCATATTAATGCATATTTTTATCTCTTGCATATTATATATGTTGGTTTGATTTCACTAATGAAATAAAAAATTCAAGCCATCAACAAATTCATTATCTATGATTAGGAAGTGACACAAGAATGAGTCACATTGTAGGAACATAAGAGGAGGAAATGGGACAGTGATAGGAATAATTCAGATGGTTGAATGGTTGAAACATGGCTTATCTTGATCATTTAAGATAAAATATGTCAGTGACATGCTTTAGTAGTTTAGTTGTCGATCAAGTCAGTTAGAAATACAGTGCATGTTTTCATTACCCAGGTGTTGAAGAGGATGCACTAAACATAGGGATTGGACACAACAACTTGGTAATAATATCTGTCTATAACTTTTTTATTTCATAATTCACCTTCAAATTGTAACATCTATATTTTATGTTTTAATTATGTTCAAGTTATTAGACACATGACACTGTGATTATTTCACTTTTTTATAGGTGCATTTCTTCCCATATATGTGGGCATATGGACATCATCTTTTCATGGAGGATACCAATGATGGATGAATGATCATGACCAATATAGTCGTGCTAGCCACCATGATCAAAACGTAATACAAGGGAATATGTCAGAAAGATACAAGAGATCATTCAAGTTGACTTCTCTTCATTTCGATGTATTATTTTTAGGTGCAAGTGGTGGGACACCTTTGATTGAAATAATGCAGTGAAAGATCGCAATAATGGGTTGATATATATCAACTCTATAAAGATGTAGCATGAAGCTAGGGAGCCTTATGTTTTCCCCAAACACTCAACCAGGTGTTTTCTTACCCAAATTTGTTAGATAGGGATTGATGGTTCATATTAAGAAGTGACCCTATATGAAAACATATTTTTGATAACGATAACCTTATCATGCTAAGAGAGGAAGATAATCATGGCAATGAGAATGAAGAGTGATATGTACTTGTGTTATTTAATCATTTATATTATGGTTGCATGTTTTTGTTTTCTTTATTTCGCTAACTATATTGTTTTCTATCCATATTGTTGGTATTTTATATAGTTGGTAATATTCACAAACATTTTACGTGTTTTTTTCAAGTGGAAGAATTTTTGCACTTAAAACTAAGTATTTTCAATTGTTTAATTTATAATTTAAAAATTAAAATTTTAACATATTTCATTAATGTGTTTAACTATAATTTACAATAAACTTCTTCTCTAGGATTTAGATATACATCAAGATGAATCAAAATATTGTAATTCTAAGCATGAACTATCAATTTATAGCTTTCGTTCATTAAGATATCAATCTAAATATATTCATACTATCTTCTTTCTCAAATGACTTTGTGAGTATTAATCTAAAATTATTCACAAAGTGATAGAAAATGGAGAAGGAAAATCATATATGTGTTATGCATGTGAACTAAAAGGCCTACCACAACTATAGTCAAAGTTATTCAATATAGTAAAATAGCGTCCCTTATTTTCACTATGCAACATAACTCCATAAATATAAATGTAGTTTAAAACATGGTGTACAATATCTATGATAATAAGGATTCAAGGTGACAATCCTTCTCAAATAGGAAAATGAGAACAATCTAACCAAAATGAAAAGATAGAGAATTTGGAAACAACGTTGGAGATTTATTCTAGATTTAGATACTCATTGGGTTATTAATCAGTTAACATGTTCTCTATTCAGGTTTATATGAAAATTAGTATAAATAATGTAGTGATAAATTTGAGAACTTTAACAATTAAAAAATTGCATATTAATATGTATGATTAAATTCTTGACATGAGAGGTAAAGTCATATTTACTATATTTAAATTTTAGTTCTTACAACATTATGTAAACTAAATGGAGGTCTTATGCATGTATTTAATGTTGATTACATTGTTTTTTGGACGATAAGTGAAACAAGAAATCTTACATGGATGCATATGACGTTTTAATTCTTTCTTCATGGATAATGGAGGAGCTTTGAATTTTCTTTTCAATGGTAATTATAAATAAACATTGAATTAATAAATATTTTATGGCTAAGAATTAAATGATAAATAATGTGATGGTGATTAAGATGCATTTGTTTGACTTTCTAATAGACTTGGTGATGCATTTTTCTTCCCTATTTATATTATCTAAAATAAATATCTATTTTGATGTATTTAGAAGTAAATTACTTAAAATATACATGTCTTTATCATTGTAAACATGATGTAATATTAGCTTGGAGAAATATGAAAACATGAATTTTAGTGACTATCCCCTGATAAGTATGTGGAAAAATTAATATTTCTTGAGTTATTCGTTAAGAAATAATCTATTGTATGATATTTACAAAATTTTAAATCTAATATATAGTATGTTTTTTGTAATATTTAGCTCTTATTTATTATTAAAAAAAATAAAATTAACCACAATAGAAATAAAGAACCAAAATAGCACAAAGTTACTTGCCTCTTTAAGGGAGAACTCCAGTAGAGAAAATCCCCAACTACAAGTAACTTCACAGCCTTATTTTGATTTATTTATCCTAAGAATTAGAAAGAGAAATTTATAATTAAATTGGTAAGTGTTTCTATAAATATTAAATTTAAATTGCTTGAAAACTCTCACAATTTAGTGATAAATTAAATTTATTAAAATAGAATTTTTAAGTTATCTCAATCTAAATTAATTAATAAAAAATGACTTAATTTTTTAAAATTTAACAATAGATTAAATTTTATAAAGAAATATAAATCCATCTTAACAATGGATCTACCAAGAGTGGAGAGGGATCGAATCTTATTATATGAAAACCTTTTTTTAGAATGCAAAACTTGAAAACAGATGGTCATGTCAACATAATTAATCTCTTTTAGTGCTTCATAAATATGTGATTAAGATAGATCTATAGTGGGTTTCTATCTCCATATTTGGATTAACCAAATTGTAATTTTTCATTGTTTAAATTGTATTTTTGAATAATATTATTATTGATTTTTATAATAAAATATAAATGACTTATACATTTTCTTATTATTAAGAACTAACTAAATTTTTTACCTTTATTTATTTTTTCCATTATGAGTATTGAAATATTTTACTAATTATATTAGAATGAATATGTATGAACTATATCAGCAATATAGAAAATTTATGATAATTGTACAAGTATGGTTTCAATCATATTAAATTTTGTAATTTATAAGAATATCTTTGGATTTTTTATAAAGTAAGTCATTTTGCATGTAATTTCATATATAAAATGTTGATATAACTTCACTAATACATAATGTATAATAAATATTATTTCATAAAAATAAACATCATGATGATAACCATATAATAACACAAAAACAACATCTAAAATAAAAATTCAAATTCACTAACATCGTCTAATTATATGCACCTCTAACACATGCAAATTTCATTAGCTAGCACACAAATATAATAATCTAACATGTCACCATCATCGTGATCACATCTAACAAAACACAAGCATTGTAATCTAACATTATCAGCACAAATATCTTGGAATATACATCTCATGTCATATAATTGTTATCACATCCACATCTAGCTACAAGTACATTAAATCAACATATCTAACATGACCTAACAATCTAAACATCAAAACCAAAATATAAACTAAGTACATCATCATGAACAAAAAAATGCATCATATATATATATACAAATTCAAATAATTTCTATAAAATATATGATACAATAGACATAGTAGTGGCATCCTTGTTTGTAGTAGAAGAGGATTGATGGTCAAGTATTGCTTCAATAGTTGAACTATGAGGTGCAACAAAATATGGATGGCTTGCTCTTTCAAGAGAAACGTGAGGCACTCTCACCACTATCGAGTGATCATGAGGTGAATGATGAGGGGATGGAGTACTACTAGAAGGATCAATGAAACCCTAACGATGATCTGACTGGGTAGTACTACCAGAAGCACGATAACCACCCTCATCATCATGATATGATGGGGTAGCACTGGATAAAGATTCATGTGACATATCTATTGCATGCCCATCCTTCCTCACTACCATTAGCCCAATAGATAAAACTATATGATGCATAAGACTCATAATATTGTGCAAAAAAATCTCTTAAGAGCTCTAGGGGCTAGGATATGCCCTGATGTCTCAAGGCCTTGCAAGGAGGACTCCCTCATCAACCAAAATTTAGGAGATTCTCTCATGGTACTCCATCGTGAATGTGAAACCATTATTATGCACCCAGAATCCCACGCCCCTCTATATCTGAGGATATTCCTTGCCCTACGAGGATTCTCCCATCTCTACATCTCCTTTGAGTGGGGGAGGAGGCATGTCCCCAATGAAACTGCTTGTGTCCACAAAATATATAGTACACAATAATAATTATAAATTTTAATTAAATAATTTAATAAAACATGTTAAAGAACATGTGAGAATAAATTTTACTCTAATTAATTAAGACAATAATACTAAATTCGATTAATTTAAATAAAACACTAATATTATCTCTATCATTCACAATCTCATTTGGTATGAGGAATGTGTTGGCACATTATCTCCAATCCATCCCCACATGGAGAGATGACACCAAGACAAAAATGTCGTAATCATCACTAGCCAATAGCCTCAATGCCTCGGTCTAATCTTGGTCGGATACTCTGACATACCCATCTTGGGCATCATCTCACCCCCATGTGCATCCACAATTCTGTCATCGTCATTACAGGATGATGGTCAAAAGTACGCCTCATCCCTGGAACTATCTCAAAAAGTAAACAAAAAAAAATTGAAGTGAAAATGGAGTTTTCCCTCCCATGTATCATAGCACGACATTTATCTAAATCCCTACAAAACCGTTGCCAAAAAATGGCAAACCATATGATACATCATGGATCTTCACTAAAGAAACGACATAGAACAAAAGACAGAAACTAATATGTTTCCCAGCACTACTATAGTGCACAATGGTACTCATTAGTAGTGAGGGTCACTTAACCTCATGTGGACTAGAAGAAGTAATCCATAGCTATCGTCTAGACACTCAAAAATATGTTGCTCACACTACATGATCCCCAACATATCCTTGAGAGTAGATAAACTGATTCTCTATTACAACACCATGCGGGACATTAGGGAACTGGGAAAATCCTCCCCTCTCCTAGATAGGCCAGTGGTAAAATATATGTCCTCCTTTGATGCCTTATATGATGTGTTAGGACAAATAGAGAAATATTGTTGGTGGATATCTCACTGATGGATCAATTGTGCCAATAAGCCAGAGTGCACCTTTAGGGATGTATCCTCCCCATAATACTTTAAGGAGGCATAGCTTATTTAAGAGTTCTTGGGTTGTTGTGGTAATATGGGGAGGGTGTAAGTCTCTCTCCCTCTCTTGTTCCTCCCATGGCTGGAACATAATGTCTTGGTCTGCCATTTTCTCCTACTTTTCTTGTCGCTCCCATTGTTGATGTCTCTACTACATGATTGACATATACAATACATTAGCCTCATACATAAAACATAAAAACAAGTTATTAAATCAAAAATGTATTTATAAATTTGGAAATATAAATTTTAATTAAGGAAAAAAGAAAATCATCACCATTATGCCAAAAAAATAGAAATACACTCGCACCGATGTGCCATTAAACAAGAAAACACTGACCATGGTTCATACATCCAGATGATTCATTTCCTTTAGTTCACATATATACAAACACATTGGTTATTTTTATTTTCAACATGGTGCATTGAGATAACATTGCGCACTAGTGTGTACGTATAACCTTTTGGCACTGAAACCAGACATCGATGTTATCAAACACACCGAGCTATATTTTTTTAATACTAAGAATGTGATGCAATTGATAAACATAAATTCACTAAGAGTAACTTTTACCATACACATGAACATAAAAACTATAGCTTTTCCAAGTGCATTTTAATTTACCAAATGCATCAACAACATTGCGGTGTGTTAAAGTCACACACTGTATTGCGGTGCACCTTGTAAATTTTCAGGCTGCACAACTACCCATGTAAGCTGCACATGTCAAACGCACCACATAGGAAAAAAAATTCAAAAGAAATGGACTTTTCGACCTAATTTGAAATTATAATCCTCTAGAAAAATTAAGGTAGAGAGAAAAATATATGATACCTACATACAAACACTAATTATTTTTATTTTCAACACGGTGCATGGAGAAAAAATTACACATCAGTGTGCATGTATAACCTTTTGGCACCAAAATGGGATGTTGTTCAAGTCATTGAACACACTGACCTATATTTTTTTAATATTGTGCATGTAATGTGTTTGATAAATATAAACGCACTGGGAGTAACGTTTACCATATCAACCAATGTAAAAATTATAGTTTTTCCTAGTGCATTTTAATTTAGCAAATGCATTGATAACATTGTGGTGCATTAAGGTCATGCATCAAATTGTGGTGCACCATGTAAATTGATAGGGTGCACTTCGATTGGTGTGATTTGAACATGTCGAATGCACCGAACATATTGTTTTCTCAAAAACAATGAATTTTTGGACCTAATTTGCAATTCTAATCTGCTAGAAAATTAAATTAGAGAGAAACATAGACATTACTTAGACACTTGCTCATCGGGGAGGCATAGTTGACACGTAATGAAAAAATAATCACCACCATTTGAAAAAAATTAACAGCCAATAATTGAACATGGAATGGAAGGATGTGAGGAAGAGAAGCACCAATGATAAGGTACTTGAATGAGGAATTAGTAACATAAGTGCTTGGGAGCTCTAGAACACTACAAATAGTAAAAATGAAATTTACGTCTGATATGTTTTTTTTATTTAACCCTATTTTGGTGTGTTCTCATATTAGCACTAATGTGTATTATTTACAAGCACACCTTTTTTTTTTTGAAAAAAAAATTATAAACTGTATATTGGTGCTCCTGGTATGTATGCACTGGGGCATTTGAATATACAAATACCATTGGTGCATCACATGAATGTAGCACAAAAATAGTGAAAATAATTTTATGGTTGACATTTTTTGAATTTAACCTTTGTATGTTGATATCAAGTAGTATAAGAACAAGTTCCTTGGTAGTTATGCAACAATGAATTTGAATACATGAAGCACACCAATACCTCATAGGAATATAGCACCAAAATGGTGAAAATAATTTTACGACTGGAATTTTTAAAATTTAACCTTTGTCGAGGGCTATCGAGTAGCGTAAGCATTGTTGCTTCATATATAAGTGACACACCATTGTTTTTATTTCTATAAAAAATAATACTTTGGTGGTGCACGACATTCTATCGATCACTCGAGCTTTTATTTCAATTAACGATGACAATGCATATAATATAATAGGTCCACCACTACTTTTAAGTCAAAAACTCCACAATGTTGCCCTAAATTGTGTATGCACCAGGACGTTAGTGTACTAGTTTAACATCAAGTTGCCTTCAGAGTACATCAATGTACTGGGAAAAATGAATTTTACGACTAAAAATTTCTTAAATTTAACTCATTTCTTGTGCTATTGAATAGTATACACACTGGTGCACTTTCTATACTTAGCACACTATTTTTTTTATAAAAATAAATCTGCCATGCTGCACCATATGCTCTTAACCACCATTATCTATATTTATAGTAACCACTGATGTGTTAGTGTATTATAAACACCATTAAAAAAAAATTCTAAAACATCTACCCACCCAAATCCAAAAGTGACCTCTACTAAAAGCGGATTTTTGGACTATTTTTATAGGGGCTTCCGCAAAAAAAACTGTTAGAGGGTATTTTCCTTGTAGTGGTTGCGCTTGCAACGAAATTTAGATTCCTTTCTTCTCCATTTTATATCAACCATACATTGTAGCCTTCCATTAAATTTTGTAATTTAAACTTCCAATTTACATAGTTGGAGCCATCTCCATTTGCTATCAACCACACATTGTAGCCTCCCATTATATTTTGTAATTTAATCTTCCACTTTACATAGTTCGAGCCATATAATTTATTTTCCTCAGTTAAATAGGTTTCTACAAGAGGGTTAAGCATTCTTGAAAAAAAAAATCAATTCCCTCACTTTGCTCAACTCAATCCAGAAAACAATGCTTGGATAATCGAGCTGAAAAAAATAAGCACATAAATGCAACAGAAAGTGCTTCAACTCTTCAACACAAGAGGGAAAAATAAGAAACCATTTTGAGTCCTACACCACACAATAGTTATTTTGTGAGCTAATCGGCTGGATTTTTCTCCACTTGTCACACTTATACACACCAAATATTCAAGTCTCAACTACAACTACGACCTTTATACAACAATGATATCTTGACTCTAGCTACTACTCATTTAACAAAAACTTAGACACTACAAAGTAGAAGCTCACAAATTCCTTATAATTTAAATAAAGCTAGAATAAAGCTTCTAATGATTGGAGACCCACAATGTAAGGAAGTTCCACAACTTTCCTTTTTAATGTACAATCGTTGATCAAATGGTTGATACTGAATTTAATGGCATTTCCACCAAGTGCACCACTTCTACACTTGGTGCAACACCTCCCTAGTACTATTGGATATTTAGATCTCAACTCCGACTAACTAATACAAAATCTTGAATTAATTATAATGAGGAAGTGTTCCAATGTATGCATTGGTGGTATCTACTCGATAAGAAGCAATGAGTTTTTTCTATCAATTCAATCAACGGACTTATGTATTATGTGTCACTATAAAAAATCATCCACCTCACTAGTCCATCACTCGATCTTCATAAATAATTCTTCTAATTACAAATCGATTGTGTGATAACTTTGTACAAGACTATCTAACCATCATAGCCCTTCTTTCTTTCCATTAGAAAGAAAAGAGAAAAGCTCTTTTTCTTAGAGAATGAAAATGTAGATATTTTTGTTAGAGAGGTTCTTCCATCACATGTGGGAAATGATCCCTCTTATTTATTGCAATTCGCTTAATTATCCTTACCCTGGTAATGGTGTCACTATATTACAATTACTTATTGATAAGCGCCAGTATTGCAACAAGGATGTTGCAACCCTTGGGTTACCAGATTTACTTATCAACCCAAGGTTCGTACAAACTTGTAGGTGACAATGCTATATGAACAAGTAAAAGTGACGGTTCTTCTTGTTGTCACTATTTAGCTAGCAAGAGACCACTAGAGTTCCAAGATATGCTTTTATGGAGTTAGAAGAAGCTTGATTCTTTAATGGAGGAAAGGTAAATCTACTCTAAGAGAGTTACTCTACTACAATAATGGAGAAGGTCAATATGTAATGCTAAACCACACCATACACTAAATAACCATTTAAGAAGCTGTGATAAGTAGAAATTCTAAATCGACATAAAAAAATGCTACTACATAAGTTGCATAAGTAAGAACCATCCATCAATATTAATGTGCAAGTAAAGAGACTAAACTAGATCTATTTTTTTCTTTATTGGTATTTTTACGCAAAATCAAGTATGCAAACTAATTTTTCTTGTGGATGTGGTAGGTGGATTAAGGGTGTTTTAGTATGGATATAAGGTTTATGAGGTGGTTGGATGGTGTGGAGGGTCCCTAGGAGGATTTTGGTGAATTCCTAGAGGTTTTCCATCAATTTGACCTCAAAACAAGTCATTTCAGGAAAACCTACATGATGTACTAGAAATCTATAAGATGATCCTATAGGAATTACAAGAAACCTACAAGATACAATCGAGAGCTAAATGTGAGGTGTTGGAGGTGATGGGAGGCTTAGGAAAGGTGTGTGATGGGTGGAATGGAGTGTTGGAAGGTCCAGGATCTCTCAGGAGTCAATTCGAAGAAGATAGATGACTAGATTCACTCAATGTGTTTGGCAGAATTTCAATGGAAAATGATGAAATGCTAGTGAAGGTGATGGTGAAACCAAGGGATGGCTAAGGTGGATGAAGAAAAAGGTGGCTATTGGCTATGAATTCTTATTCTCCTCTTGGAACACCTGCTCTACATAAAACATGTGTGTCTTCCAAAAAGCTATGCAACAAGATACATTTTCATAAACTATAAAAGCAGAACTAATGAATCAACTTCCTATCCTATGCATGAAGAAATTTGTTGAAAGGAATGAAAGCATGAGTGAGATCTACTACAGAAATAGATATGAAAAGATGAAAATGAAATCTATCTTGCAAAATTAACCCAATACTAAATTAAAGACATCAAACTCCAAAGCTCATAGAAGAACTAGAAATATGTGTTTTTGGGGCTTCTTAAGGGTCGCTTCGTCAAGTCATGGTCCTAGAGGGAGGAAGTGAGATCAAGACACCTGCTAACAACCTTCTGGTGATCCTTTTTCTCCTTGCTAACCTGCTAGTTGAAATAAGGCACAAATGGAAGCAAACTATTAAACAACCAATATAATTTACACTACTTGTAATGGAAATGCATCTAAAAAGAAAAATAACAATGAAGCTATGAATCTACCGTAAAAATGCATGTACAGTAGAGAGGATCCTTGGCTGCTAGGGTTGGATGCTAACCCAAGAGCTTCAACCCTTTGAGTTAAGTCAATGCTGACTCAAAACAAAAGTCATTCTTATTACCAAAATAACAAATTACATCAATAGAACTGTCACAAGTTTTGCAGCTCAAAAATAAAGTAGAGTTTTATAATAAAAAATCTGAATCCTACTAAGGTCCTAGGCCTATCTACTTATACATCTGAAGTCCCCAAAAAATTCCTTAAAATTAGGGAGGCTTTGTCTCTCACTTGCTCAGCTCCCTTCTAGTCCTCATGATTTCGTTGTTTGCACTCCAACCTGATCTAACGAATGGAGGAATATTTGAATGGAGGAGTAGTAAATAAGGAAGATTTACCTCTTATAATCCCTCTGCCTTGTCCTATTCGAGGTTTGACCTTGGTCTTTGCCAAAATTCCTTGATTTTCTCGTTTAATACCACATTCAATACATATTAGACCGCAAAGCATACTATCCAACTCTAACTCACCTCATAAACAAAATATAATCAAAAACATGTAATAAGTTATGAGAAAAGTTGGTTTGACTAAGCTAGGAGGTGAATTAAAGCCCATATAATTACCCAATGATGTGGCTCATCATCACCCCCCTACTGAAAGTGTTGCTCATCCTCTGAGAAACTTAATCAATATCCATATCCTTCATGGCTCTAGTGGCTCTCTGACATCCCATGCCTCTGTTGTAGTCTCCTCTTCTTATTCATAGAAGGCTGCTTTCTTTTATACCTCTTCCCACTGCCTCTTTTCTTCTTCTTATTTTCCCCCTTCTAGCATCCCTAGTTTTAGGCCTATCCAATTGACCTTCAACCTTTGAATAGATTGCTTATACATAGGTGTCATGTTGAGCGCCTCTCTTAACCTTTGAGGAGAGTGATATTCTCTTATCTTTAAGTTGTGTGGCAGTGTGTTCCATCTCCTTAGAAAAGTACGTATACTATCATCTCCTAGCAACCTAAACCTATCCTCAAAATCTAAAATTGTTGGCATTATGACTCAGATTTGACGCTAGTGTTGTCCTCGATGGAAACTCAATCAGATGAGAGATCATATTTCAGTAGGCTAACAGCTCAGAGTTATAGATCAGACTTCATAGAATGAGGAAAGGGAAGTATACGTAGGTTCACCTTGAAAAAGTAGCATATACACGTGGGTTGACAGACCAAAAGGTGCATATAATGTACACACGAATTTTCACAAAAGGGAAGCATGTACATGTTGGAAATCTAAGTTTTGGTCCATGGTATTTTGATCCATGGTATTGGTCCTAAGTATCTTGTCCAAAGTATTGATCCTAGGTATTTGGTCGAAGGTATTGGTCCTAAGTGGTTTTGGACCATGGTATTGAGAAAGGCCTAACACCATATATGGAGAAGAAGATAATTAGGCCAAAGGTACTCAAGTATTGAATATCTGATGATGAGCAAGATCTACTGTACAAGTTATTGGGTTATGGTGCATAGCTAGATTTGAACCAAGGATGAACCTTAGTGCTTGATGAAGGATAAGGTCTAATGATGGCTCAAGACCTTAAGGCTTGAAGTGAAGTATCTTTATGTGGTTTGGTCATTTATTTGAATAACTGGTGCATGTTGTAGTCCATAAATATGATGATCTAGGTATAACTGAAGTCTGGAATTGTTGTAATATTTAAATCATCGTTTATAAATCTATACACAGGTTCACTTTAGAAAAGGCATGTATACACGTTGGTTCTGTGTATCAAAACACTACATACATCTTAATTTTGATTTGCATATCTATTCACAAGTTCATATTGAGAGAGGAGCATATGCATGCAAGTTCAACACAGGGAAGTATGGTATACCTTGTAAAATATGTTTTAGCTACCTATATTTTCTATTGGAATGTTCTGGGTTCTGGCTTGGGTTGCAGTTACTATATTTTGGTTACAGAATTATGAAAGATTAGATTAAAGGGTTTTCAAAGTGGTTGATTGGTTCAGTTGTGAAAAGGAGGTTGGTTGATGCAGATATATGTGATGATTGAATGATGTTATTGATGGATCTAGTTTGAAAATTTATGAAACATGGTCCCTGGAAGAAAAGAGAAGGTTGTAGCCTTCTGTAGGCCAACACCTATGTACTACTAAACATATCAGCTAGTACAAGAGCTAGGGGGTTGTAGCTCCATTCCAGGAGAAGCTGGAGAAGGAGAGAAGGTTGTAACCTTCTACAGGTAGAAGCTTGCATACTGGTTACACTAGTAGAAAATTGTAAAAAGAAGTTTCTTATTATTAAAAAGAATATAGAGATGATTGCAGCAGGTGGTTTCACCCACATTGGGTTTCCACCTTATATCTTGTGTTCATGTGTGTGATTGTCTGTTCTGTTTTACTGCACCTGGTTACTATTTATATGGTTCTGATGCACTGATTAAAGATCAGCATATGATGAATTAACTGAATCTTAAGTTCGCAGTATATAGGCTAGTTTCCTTAACCACAATTACGTATACACGTGAGTTCCACTAACTAAAGTAGCATATATAAATTTGATTATGGAAATGAAAAATTATTGACATGCTAATACTGATTCACCCCCCCTTTCAGTATTATTTCCAGCAATTGGAATCAAAGCAGGTCCTTCAGAAGAAGCTTGATAGCTTGAAGGGGGATCCATTATCACGAGTAATCAATAAAGAGAGGGATCCATCAAACTTCTAATCTTTGATGGAAGCAACTTCGTTTATTGGAAGGTAAGAACCACATACTATCTTCTATCTTTTGGAATAGATGTATGGGAAATCGTGGAAGGAGGACATACTTTTTCATCATAAATTCCTATAAATGCGATAGGTAAAAAGAAATATGAAACAAATGCCGAGGCTATCAATACATTAATGGGAAGTCTGTCATAATCAAAATTTGTCAAAGTTATGTAGCTCAAATCCTCTAAATAAATATGGGACAAAATCATTCTAAGCTATGAAGGAGACACTGAGGTAAAATGTGCAAAATTGCAAACTCTCATAATTCAATATGAAACACTCAAAGTGCACAATGATGAAAGTATAGCTAGTTACTTCTTACATATAGATGAGATTGTTAATTGCATGAAGAACTTGGGTGAAGAGATAAAAGAAGTTACTTTAGTTGAAAAGGTTTTAAGATCCTTGTCTCCTAAGTTTGAATCAAAAGTATCTGCCATAAAAGAAAAGTAGGATCTTCAGACTATTACTATGACACAATTGCATGGGATCTTAATTGCTCTCGAGATGAGAAAAGGAGGTCCATCAGATATGAAAGAAGCTACATTTAAAGCTTCAGGAAAAGAAGAACTTAATCAATCAGGACATATTTTAGAAGGAGAATAAGAAGAAAACTTTTTCGAGAACCTTCAACGGGGTTCTGAAATATTCAGAGGTAAACTACCTTTCAAATGTTTTGCTTGTGGAAGAGTCGGTCATTATGCTGCCAAATGTCCTCATAAAGATAATGTTGATAAAGGTAAGTAATCTGCAAAATGGAACAAAAAAAAATGTAAGCTAAAAGAGCTACTATACTCATGAAGATAGTGATGGTTTATCAAATAGTGATGAAGATGAAAATAGCAATGACTATAGACTTCTGATGGTTTATGAAAATGATGATTTTTTAGATGCTTTAGATGAATATAACCTTTATGAAGAAATCATTAAACTCAATCTGTTTAGAAGAAAAATGTAGATTGTAGATACTTAACATTCCAACTTGTTGAAAGAGAAAAACACAATGAAAAGCTAGAATGTGAAATTGTGGGTCTAAGAAAGGATCTTGAGAAAACAAAAGCTCTCAATCTTAGATTTGCTAAAGGATAAGATACCTTAAATGAAATTATCAAAGTGCAATGCTCTCCTCTGATAAAGACAGGTCTTGGATACTCTGAAGAAACATCTCAATCACAGAAGTCATCAACCTCCACTAAAAGCTATCATGATGCAACAAAGAGAAACAAATAGTTCGACAATCATCAACAAAGGCATAAAGTAGATCAGCAGGTGAATCAGGCTCAATTTAATTCAAGAATGAATAGAGGCCACAATCAACCTTAGGTAAACCACACTCAATTTGCTTCAAGGAATATCAATAAGCAGGTCAGTAGAGGGGACTTCAACTACAATCATCAGTTCAGTAGATTCAATAATAGCAGGAACTTCTTTAATGGTCAATGTTTCTCATGTCATAATTTTGGACACAGAGTTCCTCAATGTGTTGCTTAGAAAACTATCATGACTAGAGAAGCATGAAATCAAATAAATGTGACAGGGGTCAAGAAAAGCTCCTATCATAGCTTTTGCCTTCTTGAAAATGAAATGGAATGCTCAATCTGTAACAACTTTGGCCATGAAGAATCTGAATGCAGGAGTAAATTTCAGCAAATAGCTCAAAAGGAACAAACACCATTAAATCCCAAAATATGGAGAAAGAAAGAATCGCAAATAGAAAGATGTGGTATAGCCCTGTATGCAGAAGTACAAGAAAACCAATGGTACATCGACAGTGGATGCTCAAAACACATGACAGGTGAACGAGAAAAGCTACACTCATATAATGCCTTAGAAAAGGAAAAGAGTGTCTCATTTGGAAATGACACTCCCGCTATCATAAAAGGTAAAGGATCTATTTTCTTGAAAGAAAAAGTTAAAGTTGGGAATGTTATGTATGTTGATGGCTCAAAGCATAATCTATTAAGTGTGATTCAAATGTGTGATCAAGTAAATGAAGTAGTGTTTTGATGAAATGGATGTGTTGTTCACGAGCTTGATACAGGAGAAACCATGATTAAAGGGACAAGAAGATTGGGGCATCTAAGCTTCTCTCAAATAAGAAAAACATGTAGATTCCAGGATATTTGTGATCTTCCTGATATCAGCATTCCAGAAAATACAATATGAAAATCATGTCAATTTGGTAAGCGAACCAGAGCACATTTCCCTAAAAAGGAAGGATCATCTAGTAAGCTTCTTGAACTTTTTCAAACTGATTTATGTGGACCATCAAGGAAAAAGTCACCTTACGCAGAATAATACTTTATATTGTTCATTGACAGGTTTTCTAGAATGTGTTGGATGGGACTTATAAAGCATAAAGATGAAGCATTGAAAAGTTCAAAGCCTTCAAAGCTTTGGTTGAAAATGAATCAGATCGCAAAATAAAATGCCTCATATTTGATCGAGGAGGGGAATATACCTCGAATGAATTCTTCAACTTTTGTGAAGAACATGGAATAAAAAGGAAATTCTCCATCACAAGGAATCCTCAGCAAAATGGAGTGGTAGAAAGAATGAATAGAACTGTTCAACAAATGGCTCGTGCTATGCTAGATGAGTTTAGAGCTCTTGCAGCCTTTTGGGGTGAAGTTGCATTCGTTGTCGTCAATATTTTGAACAAATCAAATGATCTAGCAAACAACACTCAAACTCCACATGAACTTCGGTATGGTAAGACTCCTACTGTAAAATACTTCAAAATTTTTGGAAGTAAATGTTACATCAAAAGGACTGATGAAAAACTTGGTAAGTTTGAATCTAGAGAAAATGAAGGTATTCTCCATGGTTAATCTTCCCGAAGTAAAGGATATAAATGTTATAATAAAAGACTTGGGAAAATCATTGAAAGTATTGATGTTGTGGTCGATGAAGCATGCAAACATCCAAAACAATAAAAACCGAAGATTATGAAGAAGATGAGGATTATCCTCCCACATCAAATCAAACTAATTCTGAAGAAGAACCAATGAAGCACCAAAAGAAGAGATAATGGTAGAAGAGTAGACTACATCCAGATATGTTTATAAAAATCATCCAAAAGCTCAAATCTTGGGAGAAAAAGAGCCAGTTGTGCTGATTAGAAGAACCATTACAGAAGCTTCAAGCTATCTAGCATTACTATCTTCCACTGAACCTCAAAATGTAAATGAAGCATGTAGAGATGAATGTTGGGTCAAGGCGATGAATGTAGAACTTGAGAAAATTGAAAAGAATAATACTTGGGAATGAGTTCCTAGAACTCATGATAATAATATCATAGGAACTAAATGGATATTCAAAAACAAACTGAACGAAAATGGAGAAGTTATTAGAAACAAGGACACACTTGTTTGTAAAGGATATGCTCAATAAGAAGGTATAGACTTCAAAGAAACTTTTGCACCTATTGCTAGACTTGAAGCCATCATAACGTTCCCTGCTCTTTCTAGTTTTCAGGAATTCAAACCATACCAAATGGATGTAAAATCTGGTTTTCTTAATGGAGACTTAAAAGAAGTCGATATTGAGCAACCAGATGCATTCATTCTTGGAAATGATGCAAAACTTGTATGCAAACTCAAAAAGGCTCTCTGTGGTCTAAAACAAGCTTCAAGGGCCTGGTATTACCACCTTGACAAATATCTCCATCAACAAGGTTTTTCAAAGGGATCAATTGATAGCAATTTATACACAAAGATTAACAATAATAAATTGCTAATACTTGTTGTCTATGTTGATGATATCATTTTTCGTTGCAATGAAGAAGCCATGAGTCGAAATTTTGCTTCAGTAATGCAACAAGAATTTGAAATGTTCCTGCTTGGTGAGCTTACATATTTTCTTGGGATACAAGTTCCGCAAAACAAAGATGGTATTTTTCTGTCACAAAACAAATATCTCAAACAGATCCTAAAATATTACGGCATGGAAGATTCTAAACCAGTATGTACTCCAGTGGTAACATGATGCAATCTCAGCTTTAATGATGAATCAACAGCGATGCATCAACCAACTTACAGATCCATGATTGGCAACTTTCTTTATCTAACAAGCACCCGACCGGACATCATGCATGCAATGGGAATAGTTGGAAGATTCCAAGAAAATCCAAAGGAATCTCACCTTCAGTCAGTCAAAAGTATATTCAAATATCTTCAAGGAACACAAAATTTTGGTTTATGGTACCCTAGAGATATAGATCTTACACTTCATGCATATACAGATGCAGATTGGGCAGGAAGTGTTGATGATAGAAAAAGCACTAGTGGTAGCACATTGTATATGGGTTCCAGATTAGTGTCTTTGTTTAGGAAGAAACAAAGCTCAATTGCATTATCTATAGCTGAATCAGAATATGTGGCTACTGCATCTTGCTGCACACAACTCCTTTGGATGATGCAAACATTACTAGACATTCAGATCACATGTTCTCCACCCATCTCCATTCTATGAGATAATACAAGTGCCATCAATATTTCAAAGAATCCAGTCATGCATTCCAAGACGAATCACATACCCATCAAATATCATTTTCTACGTGAACAAGTGCTTGAACAAAAGTTCAAAATGGAGTATGTTCCCTCCAAAGAATGGGTTGTTGATATATTCACCAAACCATTGCCCAGAAACATTTGAATATCTCAGACAGAAACTGGGAGTGGTTGATGCATCATCCTATTATTAAATCCTCTCTGTTTTAGAGAAAGTAGGTTATACAAGAGTTTCATGAATCATGGTCCCCTACATATGCTGGTTTTTGTGGATATAGTCACGTATATGTTGGTTTTAAGAAAAGTAGTGGGGCACACTCAAGAAGAAAGGGGTTTGATATGGCTCAGTTCAGGGGGAGCATATGCCTCTAATAATGCATCATTGGCATTATCTTAGAAGATATTGGTACAGATTCACATGGTTGTTTCCTATTCAGGTGGAACAAGTTCATGGGGAGAACATGATTACTGGCTGGTAGATGCTGCTGATGACTATCATGGTCCTACTTAAAGATATTTTGTCTCTGTTATATATATGTCATGTATATATTTTAATTTAAAGGTCATGAAATGACCTAAGTTGTTACCCCATCATGCATGGGATGGATGATGTAATGTTTTCTCATTTTGAGTTGTATAAACAATTATTATATCCCCACTTGGTCGGGTGGATGAGTCAAACTTGGTATATCCCCACTTGGTTGGGTGATGGATGTATGTATGAGTCTTTGGTGATAGGAAGGTCATTGGTGATGTATGTATAGAGTCATGTTATCTTTTTGTAGACCTTGCTTACGCTCAGGGGGAGCATGGACTCAATCATAGGAGCTCAATCAACACACTTCAGCACATCAGAGAATTCAACATGTACTTAGAAGGAGCATGACCCTTTGCGCTTGATGATAAAGTGGGATAGTGACTTGGGGTTGCCATCAAGTCCAAAGGCGAAGATTATTGGCATTATGACTCAAATTTGACACTGGTATTGTCCTTGATGGCAACTCACTCAGATGACAGATCACAGTTCAGCAGGTTAAAAACTTAGAGTTACAGATCAAAATTCACAGAACGAGGAAAGAGAAGTATACGCAAGTTCACCTTCACAAAGTAGCATATACACACGGGTTAACAGACCAAAAGGTGCATATAATGTACACATGCAGTTTCACAAAAGGAAAGGCGTGTACATGTTGGAAATCTATGTTTTGGTCTGTGGTATTTGGTCCAAGGTATTGGTCTTAAGTGGTTTTGGACCATGGTATTGAAAAAGATATAACACTATATAAGGAGAAGAAGATCATTAGGCCAAAGGTACTCAAGTATTGAATATCTAATGATAAGAAAGATCTATTGTACAGGTTATTGGGTTATGGTGCATAGCTGGATCTGAACCAAGGATGAACCTTAGCGTTTGATGAAGGATAAGATCTAATGATGGGTCAAGACCTTAAGGCTTGAAGTGAAGTAACTTTATGTGGTTTGATCATTTATCTAAATAGCTGGCACATGTTGTAGTCTGTAAATATGATGATTTGGGTATAACTAAAGTCTGGAATTGTTGTAATATTTAAATCATCATTTTCATATCTATACCCATGTTCACTTTAGAAAAGTCATGTATACATGCTGGTTCTACATATCAAAGCAATGTATACATCTTAATTTTGATTTGTAGATCTGTATGCAGGTTCATCTTAAGAAAGGAGCGTATGCACACAGGTTCGACACAGGGAAGTAGCCTATACCATGAAAAATATGTTTTAGCTACTTCTCTTTGTTGTTGCAGTGTTTTGGGTTATGGCTTGGGTTTTGGTTACTGTATTCTGATTGCAGCATTCTGAAACATTAGATTAAAGGATTGTCAGAGTGGTTGATTGGTTTAGTTGTGAAAAGGAGATTGGTTGATGCAGATATATGTGATGATTGAATGATGTTATTGATGGATCCAGTCTAAAAATTTATGGAATGTGGTCCCTGGAAGAAAAGACAAGGTTGTAGCCTTCTGTCTACTAGCACCTATGTACTAGTAAACATATTCGCTAGTACAAGAGCTAGGGGGTTGTAGCTCCCTTCTAGGTGAAGCTAGAGAATGAGAGAAGGTTGTAGCCTTCTGCAAGTAGAAGCATGCGTACTAGTATAAGTCTGCACTAGTGCAAAATATTGTAAAAAGAAGTTTCTTATTATTAAAAAGATGATAAAGACAATTGCAGCAGGTGGTTTTCACCCACATTGGGTTTCCATCTGATATCTTGTGTTCATGTGTGATTGTTTGTTATGTTTTACTACACCTGGTTACTATTTATATGGTTATGATACACTGTTTAAATATCAAAATATGATGAATTAACTGAATCTTAAGTCTGCAATATATACGCTAGTTTCCTTAAGCATAGTTGCATATACACACGAGTTCCACTAACTAAATTAGTGTGTATAAATCAAATTATTGAAATGAAAAATTATTGACTTGCTAATACTGATTCACCCCCCCTATCAGTATTATTTCCAATAGGAATTTCTTGCTCTTGGGCAACAAGATATCTAGGTGCTAGTTGAGGACCATTTGCAATAAAATTATGGGTACTAATGATGGCCATGGGATGTGATTGTTCAGCTCCAATTAGAAGAGATTTAGTTTGCTCTCTTGCCAATATCCTTTTCATCTCAGTAGCTCTTGACTCCTCATGGTTCATCCACGATGTTGAAGCCATTAATTATAGATCGCCTTGCTTGGCATTAGGCTCCCATACATTCATGTATGTGAGGGCCATGATGTGCAAATAAAACTAAGCCATTTTGGCCCTATCTTCTAGCATACTTTGATCACAAAGATCAATAAACTACCTATAGTCCTGAAATGGCATGGCGCCTCTCTATGCTAGGGTTTTAATCTGAAACTGTAGCCATTGTTCTTTGAGGTAAAGAGCATAGGATTTAGCTAGCATGCTAAACTAGATTGCTTCCAAAGAGAGATTGGCCATACATGCCAATTGATTCTCTCTTTTCTGCAAGTGTCCCCTAAGCCATTCATTTTCTGTCCCTAGTTGATTTCTCATTATAGCTTCTATGTCTCTCAAGCCAATTAGCTCTCTACCTACCTCATTAGATTGTTTGCAATGGCCAACTCCCATGATATCCCTTCTAAACTCTTCTCTACCAATCATGTAGACAGTCTTTGTATATCTTGTAGGAACTCCTATGCATGATCCTGTAGGAATTGCTGTGTAGTGAAATGATGTAGCTTTGCTTCCAATTGGTTTCCTAGGTATGAGAGTGACCTGAGCGAGTGAGGTTAGAGGAAGTGAAATGCATGAATGCATGGGAACAATGTTTTTATTTCCTCTTATGTTGATTCGGGTGAAGCCGTGTGCTGGAAGCAAAAGTACATTTCCATTTTTGGACCATTGGTCCCCACTACCACCTTATCATTTCCCAGTCCTCGTAATCAACTCCCACCTTATGGATCCATACTTTTAACCACTTTTTTCCTACTCCTTCTCTGTGTTTGAGTTGACTAAAGCCACGTGTGAGAGTACACTTGGTTGTGCATGTGTTGACTGAACAAAGGTGGCCAAGTTAACTAGCCACCTTTTCACTTATAAACCAACTATCTCGTAACCCTTACAATTTTTTACTACATGATGCATATGAGAGGGCAAGCAGGACACTTATCGATAGTTCCAATGCTATGTTGTCGTTGTCGAAGACTAGAGGTGCTGTTGTGTGTATTTGTTGCATGCTATTTTTCTTGCTCCTCTTACTATATGCTAATGGATTCTTTATTTTTGCAGGTACCTATGGTTGAAGATATGATGCTGCTACTTTGGAGCTCCTAAATCAACATGCTAAAGGCTTGTTTATAGTGTGGTTGGTATTCTATGGGATAGGCTGCTATAAGATTTCTTACAGGATGTCTTGTAGCTGCTTCTTCCTCATAATTCTTTGATCATTTTTCTTGTTGGGGCTATGAGGATGGTGACATGGATGGAAAGAAGGAGTGGAAGTGTGGCGTGAAAGGAATATTCAAGTGATCCTCTGTATTCCTCTCTATTTCCCTTTTTTCGAAGACTGGGGAAAAAACAATACTCTTGAAGATGATTTTTTTATAGTGAGTGTAGGGATGATGATGGTGGACAAGGTGTGCTGATATATGATGAAGAGGGTGAATTTTAGGGTTCTAGAAAGTCCATCATATTCCTTCGGATTTCTTCATGTAGGATTCCTGGGTCACTGTAATTTCCACAAGATCATCCTGTAGGTTTTCAGGGGATCGTGTAGAAAACACAGTCCTTATATAAACTGAAGCAATGAAGTGAAGAAAACAACAGAAATGATGGAGGGATGCATGGTAATGACTGAAAAAATAAATATGTGAGTGGTAGGGATCTCCTTGGGATCCTCTTTTGCTCCTTGGCCATGCTTCTTGCCCACCTGCAAATGGAAATTTCATCATTAAAAACCTTTTTTTTTTTTTTTAAACAACAACGTTGCTTCTGAGAGGATTTCACCCTAGCTATTTTCCCCAGGCACCTCAAGAGAGGATTTCACCTGGGGATCTTCCTTGTTCTATTTTTCTTCTTTTTGTTTTTTTTTTTTGTTTTGACACCACAGAGCCGCCTCAAGAGGTTTTCAACCCAATGATGGGACTTAGGTGGCTCATGGAGGTTTTCACTTGAGTCCTTATTCTTTTTTCATTTCTCAGTGATTTGATGAGGGAGGAGCTATAAATTGCTCCACTATCATTATTGTTTTATTGATATCATCAATGAACTCTTGTTTTGATAAAGGTCTCTTGTAAATTTTCAATCGGTGTCCATTAACAAGCAGAGGAATGGATTCTTCATCTATGGTTCTGATTTGCATTGAACCATTATCACGGAATCTTTCCACAACATAAGGTCCAAGCCATCTTCTCCTTAACTTTCCCTTGAAGTCTTTATACCTAGAATCATATAACAACACCCAATTGCCTTCCTAAAATTGCTTCTCCCTGTATGTAGGAAGGCCTGAATTTTGAATTCATCCAAACCATTGAACTGGAACAATCTCTCTTTCTGTGCACTGCTGAGATCCAAATCTAGTTGGGCTATCATCCTTAATGTGTGATATTCAATTTCAATGGAAAACAAGGCCTTTTTCCCATAGACTAACTCATAGGGTGTGAATCCAGTGGTGGTCTTTCATGTGGTATTATAGGCCCAAGTGGCCTCAACTAGTCTTTCTGCCCAGTTCTTCCTGCTGCTTCTCACCACTTTGGTCAAGATGCCCTCCAGTGCTCTGTCGGTCACCTCCACTTTCCCATTAGCTTGTGGATGATAGGGAGTGGAGGTTCTATGCTTGATCTTGTGATGGTTGAGCAAGTATTGAATCATGTTGGACGTAAACTGGTTGCCTTGGTGTGTGACCATCTCTCTAGGGTACCCAAATTTGTAGAATACATTCTCCCTTATGAACTGAACCACCTTCTCTTCTGTTGCTACCTTAATTTCCTTGGTTTTAGTCCACTTAGTCAAATAATTAGTGCACATAATAATGTTTTTTCTTTGAACGAGGGTCAATAGGCTCAAGAAGTCCATACCCCGCTTGTCAAATGTCTCGAAAGTCATTTGAGGCTACAGAGGAATTTCATCTCTTGGAGTAAGCCTTCTCATCCTATAACACTGATCACACTGGCTAGTGTATTTTTTTTTATATATTGACGAAGAGTGTGCCAATAATAGGCTACTTGTCACACTTTGAATGTTGTCCTCTTTGCTGCAAAGTGACCTCCACAAGGCCCATCATGACAGGTCATAAGGCTTTCAAAGACTTCCTCCTCCCTGACACACCTTACCAAGATTTGATCTGGCCCAAGTTTGAAAAGATTGCCCCCAACCCAAGTGAAGGGGGTGCTTTTCCTGACTCTCTTGCTCTTTTATTTGGAGAAGAAGTTTGGTGGGAACTGTACTGATACCAAATAGTTTTATATATTATCAAACCATGGAGAGAGAATTGAAATAACAAATAAGTCCTTGTCTGGTAACTAGTCATCCACCATTCCTTCTTCACCTATAGGCAAATTTACTCTAGAGAAAAAGCCTCCAACAAAATTTTCCTTACCAGACTTATCAATAATGGTCAGATCAAATTGCTATAATAAAAGTAACTATATTATAATTTGGGCATTCGCATCTCGTTTGTTCATTAAATATTTGATTGTAGTATGGTTATTATGCATAAATGTCTGCTAGCATGTAATATAATGCCTGAATTTGTTTAATGAATGCACAACAACGAGGAGTTCCTTTTCGGTCACTGTATAATTTAGTTCAGCCTTCGATAAATTCTTACTGATAAAATAGATATAATAAGGCATTTTTTCATTTATCCTACGTGGGGTTGTTCCTATGGCTTTGCGTGAAGCATCAACATGAATATGAAATGGGAGGGCCCAATTTGGACCTCGAAGAATCGGTGCAGTGGTTAACTTATCCTTTAGGATGTGTAAGGCCTGTTGAAAACCTTTTGGCCATATAAACTCAGATTCTTTGGCCAATAAACCAAATAAAGGAGAGGCCAAATTGCTGAAGTCCTTTACGAACCTTCAGTAGTATCCAACTAACCCTAGGAAACTTCTGACATCTCTCTGCTTCTGAGGAGGTGGGACCATTTGGATGATGGCTATTTTGTTTGGGTCCACCTACAATCCTTGCTGAGATATTGAATGATGTAGCACAGTCGCTACAGTCATTAAGTATTCACATTTTTCAAGACTAAGAGAGAGGTTCATTTTAATTCATTTATGTAGTATTTGCATAGTTTAAATAGGGCTTCTTGAAAATCACAACTATAACATATAAAATCATCCATATAAATATCCACCGCATCATGGATTAATTTTGCAAAAATTCTCAAGACTGCTCTCTTCAAAGTGGCAGGAGCATTGCATATGCCAAAAGGAAGGACCCTATAGGCAAAAGTACTCCAAGGACAAGTGAATGTGGACTTATCTTGGTCTTCTGGGTAGATCTAGATTTGGTCGTGCCCATTGAATCCATCTAGGAAAGAGAAACCTCTTTTCCCTTCCAGGTCATCTAGCACTTGGTCGATGAAGCGTAGAGGAAAATGATCCTTCTTTGTGGATTTGCTCAACTCCCTGTAATCGATGGAAATTGTTCACTTACCATTTTTCTTGGGAACTAACACCCAAGGAGAGACCCACTCATTGTTAGAGATAGGCAAATGAATCCTGCATCTAGCAATGTTTGCAGTTCTTCTTTGAATATATCTTTAAGAGATTGATTCATCCTCCTTTGTGGTTGTCAGACCATATTGCAGCCTTCTTTGATGTATATGTGGTGGGTACACACTCAAGGGTGTACTCCCTTCATTTCTTTGTAACTCCAAGTGAAGGTTTCTAGATTTTCCTTTAACATGTTGCATAACTTCTCTTCTTGGAGAGCAGAAAGAGATGGATTAATCTTCAAGGTTCTCTTTGGGCCAAATTCTATGGTTTTCACATGGAGTCGGTTGGAATTAGCCAAGCATAATTCAATTGGATGAATTTTCTGGGTTTCCTTTACTACTTCCTATAAGGGTAATGAATCAACTGTTGGACTTTAGAGTAGGTGTTCAATCAAATCATCCTCATCTTGTTGTCCTCCTCCCATGGTTGCTTCTAAAGCAAAAATTTGGGTGGAATAAATGTCAGCTTCTTCCTCCTCCTCCAACCATGAAGGTAAGTCATGCTCTAGAGAAGGTTGACCAGGAGGGTATAGGACTAACTACAGTGGCAAACCATGGCCTCCCAAGGTATGAGAGGGTAACCAGTAAGCTTAGCCTTAGGCTGGAGAACTATGAAATGTGTAGGGTACTCCCAAGAGTCAATGGAGACTATCACATCCTCCACAATTCCCTCAGGGGTTACTCTGGAATGGTCTCCAAGTTGCATAACTGTTGTGGTCTTCCTCAATGAACCTTGGAGGTTGAGCTTGAGCATGGTTTCCGTGGTCATCAAATTAATGGCGACCCCAAGATCGATGAGAGTGTGTAGGACAATGGTGCCATTGATGTGCACATCTACTACAGGGCTTCTTGGGTCCAAATATTTTGGATAGATTACCTACCCTATTATTAAGTCGTATAGTTGCCCAATGTCATTAATGGTAGGGGCATCCATTTTTCACCTCCTTGGATGCTTGAAGCACTTCTCCTTAATCAACTTATTGTAAATAGGAACATCTTTTATTGCCTAGAGCAGTCAGATCTTTACACATAGATTTTCCAATTCTCCCGAAAGTTTAGTTCCTTCTGGGGTAGGCTAGAGTGGTTGGGCTAATCTCTTAGCAAATGGTGGATTTACTTTAAGGTTGCTTTCCTCTCTTTCTTCCTCAACCTCCCTAGGTGGAGGTGGAGGTTGGTTATCTGAGAGAACAATCCCAGATCTCAGGTTAAACTCCCAGATTTCGATAGCATAAGCTGGATATGAGGTCTCTCCAATGTATACTTGTTGAGCGTGCCTATTTTTCGGTTTTGGATTTGGCTAGGCAGGCATCTAGGGCTGCTTGGGTGGAGCAGAGTTTAAGAGTTATGGTTGGGGAGGCGGTGGAGGCAATAGAGCTGGAGCATTATTGTATTGGGGCCTCCACCCTTGGAGTGGTGTATTCCACTAAGGTTGTGGCAGAGCACAAGGTTGAAATAATTGGTTGGCTGGCTGGGAGTGATACTGAGATGCATAGGACCAAGGAGGGGGTGTGGACCAGGAAAGATGAGTAGGGTGTCCCTAAGAAGGTATGGCCATGGTTTGGTTGGGGTTGTAATATGCATGGGATGACCCTTGCATGCCCTGCTAGTATGATCTAGGCCAATGAGGTCTGCTTCGGTTAATATAGCAGAGTTGCTCAGCGACCCCTTTTGGTCATTGATATACAACACTGAATCCAAGAAAAGAAGGGCACTTGCCTGTGGAGTAGTTGTCTTCAAACACTGAGCAAATTTCAATAGAGTTCAATGGACATTCATTCTTGGGATGCCTCCTGGTGCATCTAGGACAAAAAATGACCAAGGCTCTATTTTCTTCCTCCTACCTCCTCTTAATCTTCATGGTGTCCATTTTCAAGGCAAGGGTTTGGAACATCTCTCTTTTGAAATCTTCTAGCATGCTTCCAATTTCACCCTTGATGGATGAGTTGGAAGATGATGTACTGGCCATAGCGTGAGTACCCCTACCCTTTTTCCTCGCTTCCCTAGAATGGTTTCTAAAGGAAGTCTTGATATCCTCATAGGGTAATTAGTAGATATATCCTCCTGCTAACAAATGTAAGTTATCTAGAAGATCTTCTCCTACTCCCCCAAGTAGGACCATCTATAGTGACTCAGGGTCAAGTGTTCACCTAGCCATTTTGTAACTAAGATGGAATATTTCTTCATAATCCTCTAGGGGTTCATCATTGCCTATGGTCATCCTCAAAATGTCTTCTTTAGTATCCTTTGACCGATAGTAGTCCTGATATTTGTTGTTAAAGGCCTACTACATCTCAGCCCAAGTTATCATACTATCTCCAGGTAAACCCATGAACCAAAGAAATGCTACATCCTTGAGGGTAGATGGAAATAGTTTTAACTTTTGCTCATCATCTGTATAGTTATAGGTTCAGCATATGAAGACAAACTCAAACAGGAAAGTGTCGGGGTCCTTTATGGTTAGGCCATGTACATGAGGTAGGGCAAAGGGGCTTATATTTTTCATCTTAGTGTCCCCATTTGTTTCCTTGATGGGGAAGGCACTCTCAACTCTCCCTCTCTCTCTCTCTCTCTCTATTCCCTCTGTCATTTCAATTTTCAGCCATTGGTCCAATAGGAATGGGTTCCTCTTCTACTTCTTCCCTTGTAGGTTTTTCAAATATGTCAGGTTTCTCACCTAAGGGTTCCTCCAGTTCACATCCACCAAAGAAGAGAGAAGGGTGGCTTCTAGATGCAGTGGGGGTGTTTGGAAAAAATTTCCCTAAGTTGTCCCTATTCCTATGAGGCATGGAAGGAAATATTTTTGGTTTCATTTTGTATTTTTTTTTTTTAACTTGGAAAGTAGTTGCAAAATTGAAATTACTGATTGAATGAAAATTACTTACAGAATTAAAAAAGTACTTGCTAAATTGAAATCGTACTTGAAAAATGGAAAGGAAAGCAAACAATGCAAAATGAAAGAAAGGAAACAACTATATTACTCTTGCAGAAACAAACTAATGGCATAATATTGAAAACAAGAAATAAAAGAAAAGAAATTAGTAATCACATTCTATACAGACACCTCCCTGGAAATGGTGCCAAACAGTGATGAGCGCTAGTATTGCAGTAAGGATGTTGTATCTCCTGGGCTACTAGCTTTACTTATTAACCCGGGGTTTGTATAGACTTGGAGGTGGCCACTATACAACTGGCAAGAGACCACTAGGGTTCCAAGCCAGACTTCTATGGAGTGAAAAGAAGCTTTATTCTTTTATGGGAGAAAGGTAAATCTACTCTAAGAGAGTTACTCTACTGCAGTAATGGAGAAGGTCAACATGTAATGCTAAACCAAACCATACCCTAATTAACCATTTAATAAGCTATGCTAAGCAGAAATGCTAAATCAACATAAAACAAATGCTACTATCTAAGTTTCAGAAGTAAGAAGCTTCAAACAATACTAATGTGCAAGTGAAGAGACTAAACTAAATCTGTTTTTTCTTTTTTGGTACTTTTATGCAAAATCAAGTATGCAGACAAATTGTTTTTGTGGATGTGGCAAGTGGATTAAGGGTGTTTGAGGATGGCTAGAAGGTTTATGAAGTGGCTGGATGGTGTGGAGGTTTCCTGGGAGGATTTTGGTGACTTCGTAGAGTTTTTCCATCAATTCAGCCTCAAAACAGGCTATTTCAGGAAAACCTATAGGATGTACTAGAAACCTACAGGATGATCCTATAGGAATTACAAGAAACTTATAGGATACAACTAAGAGCAAAATGTGAGGTGTTAGAGGTGACGAGAGGCTTAGGAAAGGTTTGTGATGGGTGGAATGGTGTGTTGGAAGGTCTAGGATCACTTGGGAGTCAATATCCAAGTTGATAGATGGCTAGATTCGCTCAATGTGTTTGGGATAATTTCAATGAAAATTGATGAAAAATTAGTGAAGGTGTTTGTGAAACCAAGGGATAGCTAAGGTGGATGAAGTGGAAGGTGGTTTCTAGTTATGAATTCTTAGTCTCCTCCTAAAGCACCTGCTCTACATAAAACATGTGTGTCTTCCAAAAAGCTATGCAATAAGATACATTTTCATAAACTAGAAAAGAAGAACTAATGAATCAACTACCTATCCTATGCATGAGGAAATTTGTTGAAAGGAATAAAAGCATGAGTGAGATCTACTGCAAGAATAGATATGAAAAATATGAAAATGAAATCTATCTTGCAAAATTAACCCAATACTAAATTAAAGACATCAAACTCCAAAGCTCATAAAAGAACTAGAAATCTGTGTTTTTGGGGCTGCTTAAGGGTCCCTTCCTCAAGTCATGGTCCCGGGAGGGAGGAAGTGAGGTCAAGATACCTGCTAACAACCTTGTGGTGATCCTTTTTCTCCTTGCTAACCTGCTAGTTGAAATAAGGCACAAATGGAAGCAAACTATCAAACAACCAATCTAATTTACACTACTTGTAATGGAAATGCATCTAAAAAGAAAATTAACAATGAAGCTATGAATCTACACTAAAAATGCATGTACAATAAAGAGGATCCTTGGCTGGTAGAGCTGGGCCCTACCCCAAGAGATTTAGCCCTCTGAGTTAACTCAGTGTTGGCTCAAAACAAAACTCACTCTTATTACCAAAACAACAAATTACATCAATAGAACTGTCACAAGTTTTGCAGCTCGAATATAGAGTAAAGTTTTACAATCAAAAATCTAAATCCTAATGAGTTCCTATGCCTCTCTATTTATATATCTGAATTTCCCAATGACTTCCTTAAAATTAGGGAGGCTCGGCTCCCAAACTAGAGATAAACTGGTGCTTTGTCTCTCACTTACTCGATTGCCTTCTAGTCCTCATGATTTGGTTTTTTGCACTCCGAGATGATGTGATGAATGGAGGAATATTCAAATGGGGGAATAGGGAATGAGGAGGATTTACCTCCTATAATCCCTCTCCCTTGTCATATTTAAGTTTTGACCTTGATCATTGCCAAAATTCTTTGATTTCATCCTTTAATTCTACATTCAATGCATATTAGAACACAAAGCATAATATCCAACTCTAACTCACCTCGTAAATAAAATATAATCAAAAACATGTAATAAGTTATGAGAAAAGTTGGCTTGACTAAGCTAGGAGGTGAATTAAGGCCCATATAATTACACAATGATGAGGCTCATCACCTATGAGGGGTTATGAAGGTAAAAAACTAACACCTATCCTTAACAACATTGATCCTCTTATATGTCAAATGTGTGTTCTCTTTCATATATGTGTTGTCACCTGCACATTACATTACATGCATCATAATGATTTTATCGCCAATGATACATTTGATAGAAAGTGCAACCACGAAAAGGACTTGAGATATCTAGCTTATCACAAGGGAATCAAACAACACTGCACCATTGTGTTGGCACCTTCAATACCATGTCTCTGATACCACCAAAAAATTTAATGGAAGACAAAGTAAGAGAATAAGAGAGATGCAACTTTCAGGTAAGGCAAAACTCAACCTAGAGACTAATTTCACTGAAAACTTGATTTATTCAGTGAAAAATATACTAAAAAATATCAAGCCACCGAGATTGATCAAGGTGGATCCAGAAATGCTCAGAATTCAGAAGTAGCTTAGAAAATGCTAAAAAAAAGTTATTGGATTTCAACAAAAATAGGACCATATCTTAGAGCTCATCATCCTAATTCCAATAGTGTGAACGAAACTCAAATCGGAGTTTGTATGCTCAAGATATTCATTGTTAAATTCTTTGTCAAATTAGGCTCAGTGGCATCCACTGACGAGGCAACAATTTGGCATTTATCAGGGCATGGATTGCAGCTGGCAAAATGGGTGAATTTGTCAGCTCTTTAATTTTTCCAGTAAACCCAAAAATCCAGTTGAATGTTTTTGAACAGTCATTTAAAAAAATATATTATTAAAGTGGGGTGACATGCTGCCACCCCAGTGGTGAATTTGTCACCTCTTTAATTTGCCTGGTAAACTCCAAAATCGAGTCGAACTTTTTTGAATAGTTATTTTTAAAATAACAGAACAAAATATTAAAATGGGCTGACAAGCTACCACCGCAGGTCGCCACCCCCTAAGCATAATGTTATGTATCAAATAAGAACAAAGTGGTGGGCAAGCCACTCACCCAACCAACCCAAATATATAAGTATACATTAAATAAAATGGTTTAGCAACGTTTGAACCTGCATCAATCGGTGGTTGTCTTGCCCAATGCAGAGGCCCAATAATAAAATCAAACCACTTGTGCCCAAATAAACATATCCTCCAATGGGTCAACGACCCCAACGTTGATATTAACGCCACCCAAAATATATGTAAACTCTGATTTTCACCATTCAACTAAGGAGAGCACGAAGCACCAAATGGAGGTCAAGAGGAGGAGGGTAGTGCCAGTCTGCAGAACATAGAGCTGGAGCCCTATTCATACAGTTACCGAGGTGAGAATATTTCAAGGGAATATTCACTGGAATATTCCACAAAATATTACATACAGAATTAGCGTGGAATCTAAAAGATTCCATGGAGGGAAAAACTTCACACTGTCAGATTCATGCGAAGTTTATACTCAAAAGAACTAATTTTTTTTAGGGATTATGATGGTGTGTATTGTTTCCTCATCTAAGCAACAGAATTTTAGGCAGCCAATAGTGAGGAATATTTGGGGAATGTTCGAGATTCTCGACGGTCCATATTTTTCCACTGTTAAAATAGGGTCGAGTTTATAGTTGTTTGAAATGATTTCAAACCATGAATTCAATGGTATTGTTTGTTTCTGCAGTAGAGATTTCCATTTTCAAGGCATCCCCAAAAGTGAAGGTATATGATGCAGTGATGCCATGTCTTTCTTTTGATTTTTTGAGATGATGATTTTTTCATTGAGATCCTTGTTACCATTATGTTGAAGGTTACTTTTATGCCACGTCATGTGTGAATTTAATATCTTGTCATGCTGAAGGAGGGTGCATATGACTAAGGGTTCCTACAAGAGAACGTCTTATGGAGAGACATGCCACTCTAGTTGAGGGAATTTATCCTTGTAATGAAAGGAAATGTTCCATGTAGGCATCATCATCTTGTAGCGTTTAATGAAGTGGCCTCACCACTCTTGACACCGGGCCCAGAGAGGTAACCCACACTAGGTGAACTCCATTATCAATGTGTGTGTTCTTTGATTTGGTGGCTATAACTGTGTTTCATATTCTTTAAATCGTACACATGTGGTTTTTCATGCTCTTTCACATACAATTCTACTAACATCGTAGCAGTAAAAGGTCTTGGTTAATTCCAGTAGCTAAAGAGATCCAGATCAATTTTGGTATCAAATTGGTCTTCTTGGTGATGTGATTTGCGAGAGTGAATGATTGAATGTGGATCTGGAAGTAAAATGAATGGTGACAAAGATCTCTATGAAGCCTTCTATAGGATGTCCAATGTAGTAGATTTAATGTATGCAGAGTATGCGAAGAAAATGGAAAGACATGAACATGAGAAAGAAATATGAGAGGATAATGCTTCTTCTCCATCTTCTAGTGATTATTCATCTTCTTCATCATCTTCTCATCATTCGAATGAGAAGAAAAATTAGATCCTTCAAACAGAGAATGTTGAATTGAGGAGACTTCTACAAGAAGAAAAAGAGGAGAAGTAGAGATTGCATCTTCAGATATGAGCCACGAAAGAGGACTTGGAATAGTTGAAGTGCAACAAAGCCTTAGCGAAAGCATCACCACCTACTTCAAAATCAACATAGTTACTGATCAAACAGGAAATATTATCTCAAAATGGGTACTCTAGCCCAAAAAACCCCAAACAAACATGGAAAAACAACTGAAAAATGAAAATTGTGTATGCTAGAATGATGCTTTTTTTTAGCGTAATTTTTCAAAATTTCTTCTAAATGGAAGAAAAAACCATTTTCTTTTGCAAAATGGATGAAGAAAACGCCCTCAAAAAATAAGTGTTGATTATGGGATAACAAAAAAAAAAATAAAGTTACAATTCTGATACTTTTTAGCAATGGAATTAAAGATAAAATATCTAGACTTTGAAAAATGGTAAAATTCGAACAATTCTCAGACATGATGTTAAAGATAAAATATCATGTCTCAAATCCTGATAATTCCAACAATTTCCATCCATGTTGTTAAATATAAAATATCTTGGCTCTAAAAAACTCTGAAATTGTAATTGTTTTCAACCATAGCATTAAAGATAAAATATCATGACTTAGAAAAACATTAAAATCTTGACAAATTTTCAACCATGCAATTAAAACCAAAGATTATGACTACAAAAAAATTTTAAGTTTTCAAAATATTTCAAGAATGACATTATGTAAAAAATTTATGACTAAAAAAACTTTACAAATGAAAGAGTTATTATACCAAGAGTAATTTATTTTTTAAATGCTAAATATATAGCAATTTTAAAATCTTAGCTTAAGACAACTTGATACTTTGCAAGAAAAATTTGAAAATCAACCATCAAACTGGGATGGGGTGTAAGTGAACTCGACCCATCGTAATGAAAACTTAAGGACCAACCATGAAATTCACACATTGTGGGGGAAGACTCGATTCACTATAATAAAATTTTTAAAATCAACTATCAAATTGCACATAATGTGATCAATTTGTTAGACGAGGATCAACATGAACTCTGTACAAAAAAAATAAAAATAAAAACCAAAATAATATATAAATCAATAAAAAATAAATTGAAAATTACAAATATTGAAAAAAAACACAAAAAATAATACAAAAGAAAAAAAAAAAAAATTAAAGATAAAAAAAAAGAAAATAAAAAAAAAAATAAAAACACCAAAAATACAAAAGAAAAAAAATTGAAATATTGGAAAAAAACAATAAAATAGCACAAAAAATAATGAAAAAACTTCAAATATTCAAAAAAACAATTAAAAAAAAACCACAAAAATAATAGAAAAGAAAACAAAAATTCAAATATTGTAAAAGTATAAAAACAACAAAAAAAACACAAAAAATATTACAAAAGAAAGCAAAAATTCAAATATAGAAAAAACTAG
>APFE030183841.1:199019-209658 GCA_000404065.3 Pinus taeda
TTTTATTATTTGAGTTTTTTTGTCATCTTTTTTATTTTATTTTTATGTTTTACTAACAACATGAAAATCACAAATATTTAAAAGAATATCTACACTTAATCCATTAGAAAATTTAAAGTGTAAAACATAAGTCCTCTAAACAAAAAGGGTTGATGTTGCATTAACACTTTTCAAAATCAAAATGAAAATCACTAACATTTGATAAAAATGTTTATACTTGATACTTAAAAAGAATAAAGTGTCAAAAATAAGTTCTTCAAAAACATTTGTTGGTGTTGCATTCATACATTTTAAGATCAACATGAAAATCGCTGACATTTAAAAAAAATGTTCACACTTGATGCATAGAAGGCGTATTTTGAATCGCCAAATTTCAAAATTGGGTGATTTTTTGCAACCTGGAAAAATGGATACTAGGTAATTTTCCCATTTGATCGGTAAATATGTTAATCGACAACTGAGGTAAACAATGTTGATCATTCTTCAGTTTCATTTTGACATGATAATATTTCAGTTGGAAGCGTTGAGGTACCCATTTGAGGAAATGGCCTAAGAATCCTTTACTGAGAAGGGATATACTGAAGGAGAGTGCTTGAAGGTAGAAGAAACTTCCAAGGCATTATCGAAACCATTGAGGAAAAAGGATGATAGGAACAAATGAAAATCGTCCCAGGACAATGCGCATTGTAGAGGAAGAGCTGAGGCAAGCTCTCATTGTCAAGATTGCACCAAAGACATTTAAGAGAGGTATTAAAATTCTGAATATTGTAAAGTTCATTTTGATTACAATCATATTTTTAATGTTGAGAAGAAAGCATAGCCTAGAAAACCATGTATTTCATTGTCATTTGCATACCATGTGGTTGTTAAGTGCCGGAAGAGAATGACAGTAAGAAAGAGGATGAGGTGTGAAAGGCCTTCTCTACATCAGGAAAGGAAGAAGGTTAAGCAACTCTGGAGGAAGAAGACCATGTGTAGTCATTGCAACAAAAGTGGACATCGAAGAGCCACATGTTGGAGACTCCATCAAGAAAAACATCTCAAAGACAAAGCGCCCATGCAAGAACCAGTCGGTGAAAATGTTCAACAAGAAAATTAGCTCTAGGATGATAACCCATTCACTTTAACGAGTGAAAAATGGTTTTACTAGATGTAGTATCTTATCATGGCTGCATTTTGTAAATCATGTCTTGTAATATAATTCTAAATGTGATGAGATGTTTTACATCACTTATTAAAGAAACGATGATGTTTTTGGCCTTTTTATTGATTGTTCGGGTATTGGTTTCTATTATGATGTACACTTTACTAAAGCGTGCGCATTATAAAATCATGGAAAGTATCAGGATACTTGGGTCATGATTGGTCATGTAATTGAGCATGTAGTTTGAAAAGATTGTATGACAGGTTTGTAGAGGATGTAGGTGTCGATTCATCACTTATGGCTCCAAAGAACAAGGGTGAAGGAAAAGGAAGTGTGACTTGTTAGGACAATTGTTGTGTAGAAAATATAATAGCATAGTTGAAGATTATGTCGTTGCTTTTGGAGGACCAAAAGCTCCTCAGTGGGGAGGAATGATCTATGTTTCTCCACAAACACTAAAAATTTAGAAGCGGCTCAGAAAAAGCTCAAAAATCAAAGTTCTCATATTTCACTAAGACCAAGACCAATTTGTAGTTCTCCTCATCTTGATCCCAATGGAAAAAATGACACTCAAATATAAGTTTGTATGCTAAAGATATTCATAGTCAAAGTTTTGGTCAAACTAGCCCCACTTGTAGCCACTAACGAGGAAACAATTTGGCATTTAGTTGAATTGAGGCTTCTGTGATCCTAGCCATCTTCTCTCCCTATTTAATATGTATCCATGATTTGACTCTTCAACTTGTCTTGATGATGAACCACACTAGTTGGTTCGAAATGTGTCGACAAATTTTTTTTCATGTGATTTACGCCGAAATACTTTTTCTCATAAATTTGGCATTTACCAATGCACAGATTCTAGCCGTTGGAATTGGTGAATTTGTCCCCTATTTAATTTGTGTGGTAAGCATAAAAATATGGTTGAATCTTTTTGAACAGTTGCTTTTCAAATAACAAAAAAAAAATATTAAAATGGGGTGGTAGGTTGCCACCTCCTCAATGTAATGTTATATATCAAATAAAACAAAATGATGGGTGGGCTACTCACAGGTGGACCTACCCAACCAACCCATATATATATTATATATATATTATATATTATATATATATATATATATATATATTATATATATATATATATAATATATATATATATATATATTATATATATATATTATATATATATTATATATATATATATATATATATATAGATTGCATTTAATAATAATGGGCCGGCGAGGTTTGAACCCACGCTTGAGAGTGGCTGGTCCACCCATTGCAACAGCCCAATAATAAACGCCAAACCCATTTCAAACACCACCCAATTTAAAATTTAAAAAAGCGACCAAATTTAACAATTCGCTAAACCAACGGTACACGAAAAACAAAACAAATTGTTTGTTAGTAAAATTAGAAAGGTGTTAGGTTTTGAACTTAGACCAACCATGTTGAAATCAACATATCCTCCAATGGGCCAATGACCCCAACATTGATATTAATGCAACCAAAAATATATTTAAACTTTGATTTTCACCATTCAATAGAGGAGAGCACAAAGCACCAAATCGAGGCCATGAGGAGGAGGGCGAAACAACTCCTCTAAACCTAGAGCCAAAACCCTACATTCACGGTTACGAGTGTAAGAATATTCCAGGGGAATATTCCACAAAATATTCCATGCATAGTTAGTGAAGAATCTAAAAGATTCCTTGGAGGGAAAAACTTCATAGTGTCAGATTCATGCCAAGTTTATAATCAAATGAACTAGAATTTCATAGGGAACGTGATGGCATGGTCTGTTTCCTCATCTGAGTAGCAGAGTTTCAGGAAGCCAACAATAAGAAATCTTTGGGGAATATTGTAGATTTCTGAGGGTCTATATCTTGACGGTGTGAGACCAGGGTCAAGCTTTTAGTAGTTTAACATGATTTCATTCCACGAATTCAATAGTGATGTCCATTTTGTAATAGAGCTTTGAATTTCCAAGGCATCCCCAAAAGGGGAGGTATATGATGGAGTGATGCCATGTATTTCTTTTGATTTGGTGAGATGATGATTTTGTTGTTGAGATTGTTGTTACCATTATGTTGAAGGATACTTATATGCCACATCATGTGAGAATTTATTGCCTTGTCATGTTGAAAGAGGGTCGATATAAGCGAGAGTTCTTATAGGAGAATTTCTCGTGGAGAGACATGCCACTCTAGTTGAGGTAATTTCTCCTTGTAATGACAAATAATCTATTGTGTACTCATCATCATCTTGCAATATTTAATGAAGTGACCTCCCCACTCTTGACACCATTCCTAGAGACGTAACCCACACTGGGTGAACTCCATTATCAATGTGTGTGTTCCTTGATTATATGGTCGTCATTATGTTTCATCTTATTTAAAGCATTCACACATGGATTTCATACTCTTTCTCATGCAATTGTGCTAACATCAGAAAAGTGAAAGATCCTGGTTAATTTTTGTCGCTGAAGAGATCTAGATAAAGTTTAGAATCTAAGCGGTCTTCTTGCTCATGTGAATTGTCAGTGTGAATGATTGAATGTGCAACTAGAAACAAAATAGATGATGGCAAAGATCCCTACAAGGCCTTCTACAAGATGGTCGATGTGATACATTTAATCTATGCATATTATGATAAGAAAATGGAAAGAGAGGAATAGGAGAAAGAAAGAGTAGAGGACAATGCTACATCTCCATATTAAAGTGATTATTCATCTTCTTCATCATCTTCTCATCATTCATATCAGAAGAACAATCAAAGCCTTCAAGAAGAGAATGTTTAATTAAGAAGACCTCTACGAGCAGAAAAAGAGGAGAAGTAGATATTGTAGCTTCAATTATGAGCCAAAAAAGAGGCCTTGGAAAAGTGGAAGCACAATGAAGTCTTAGTGATGCCATCGTCATCTAGCTCAAAATAAATAGCAGAGGTAAACAATGTTGATCGTTCTTCAGTTTCATATTCACATGATGTTATTTTTGTTGGAAGACTTGAGGTACCCATTTCAAGAACCAAGTTGAGACTCTTTACCAAGAAGGGATACACTGAAGGACAATGCTAAATGGTAGCAGAAGCTTCCAAGGTATTATCAAAGACATCAAGGGAAAAGGATGATGGGAACACATCACAACCCTACCATGACAGTGTGCATTGCACATGAAGAGTTAAGGAAAGATCTCATTGTCGAGATTGCACCAAATATAGTCAAGAGAGGTATAAAAAGTCTCAATGTTCTAAAGTTCATTTTAATTACAATAATATTATCAATTTTGAGCAAAACTCACGGCATAGAAAACCATGCAGTTTTTGTAGTTTGCATAACCATGTGGTTTGTGAGTGCTAGAAGAGAATGGTAGCAAGAAAGAGGACGAGATGTGAAAGGCCATCTCCACATCATGTAAGGAAGAAGGTTAAGTAGGTATGGATGAAGAAGACCTTTTGCATTCGTTGCAACAAAGGTGGAGATCAAAGATCCACATTTTGGAGGCTCCATCTAGAACATCGTCTCAAAGACAAAGAACTCACCTAAAAATGAGTTGGTGAAAATGTTCAATAAGCAAATAAGCTCCAGGATGATGACCCATTCACTTTGATGAGTGAAAAATGGTTTTTACTATATATAGTACCTTGTCATGGCCACATTTTGTAAATCATGTGTTGTGATAGAATTTTGAAAGTGATGATGTGTTTTCCATTTCTATGGGGATCCTTGGTTCATGATTAGTCATGTAATTTAGCACGTGGTTTGCAAATATTGTAATACATATTTGTAGAGGAACAAGGGTGAAGGAGAAGAAAGTTTGACCTATCAGGACACTTTTTTTTGCAGACGATGTAACAGAGAAGTTGTAGATTATGTTCATGCTTTAGGAGGATCACAATCTCCTCAGTGAGGAGGAATGATCCACATTGCTTGAGAAATTCTCAAAATTTAGAAGGGACTTAGAAAAGGCTAAAAAATAAAAGTTCTCACATTTCACCCAAACTGGAACGAGATAGCAGTGCTCGTTGTCATCATTCCAACGACGTGAATGGAACTCAAATCTGAGTTCGTATGCTCAACATATTCGCAATCAAAGTTTTGTTAAAATGAGGCCCAATGGTAACCACTAACGAGGAAACAATTTGGCATTTACTGGCATATAGATTCTGGAAGTCAGAATAGGCAAATTTGTCACCTTTTTAATTTTTCAGGTAAACCCCAAAATCTGGTGCAATTTTTTGGAACAAACATTTTTAATATAACAAAAAGAAATATTAAAATGAGGTGGCGGGTTGGCACCCCTGCTAGCCCCTCAACACAACGTTATATATCAATTAAGAACAGTGGGCGGGCCACCAGTAGACGAACCCACCCAACCAACCCACATATATATGTAAATGTTAAATAACAATGGCCCAATGGCGTTTGAACTTGTATCAGCTAGTGGTTGGCCCACCTAATGCGATGACCCAATAATAAACATAGAACCCATTTCAAACAATGCAAAATTTAAAACAAAAAATGAACCAAAATTTAATAGTTCGTCAAACCAATGAAATTCACCAAACAAATAAATTGTTTCTTAGCAAAATCGGGAAGTGGGCAGGTTTTGAACCCTGACCACTCGTGCCCAAATTAGAATAACCTCTAATGGCCCAACGATGTCAGCATTGATATTAACGCCACAAAAAATATACTTAAACTTCGATTTTCACCATTCGATGAAGGAAAGCATGAAGCATTGAAGGGAAGCAGAGAGGAGGAGGGCATAACTAGTTTGCAGAACCTAGAGCCAAAACCCTATGTGCACAGTTACTGAGGTGAGGATATTCCAAGGGACTATTGCGCAAATTATGCCATGAAGAATTAGTGAGGAATCTAAAAATTCACAATGTTGGAATCATGCCAAGTTTATACTCAAATGAACCAGAATTACACATGGAACATTATGGTGTGGTCAGTTTCCTCATCTGAGCAACATAGTTTCAGGAAGGCAACAATAAGGAATATTTGGGGAATCTTTGAGATTCCCAAGGGTCAATATTTTTATGGTTTTAAAACGAGGTAAAGTTTATATTCATTTCACATGATTCCACACCACAAATTCAATGGTAATGTATGTTTCTACAACAAAGATTTGCATTTTAAGGTTAGCCCCAAAAGTGGAGGTATATGATGCAATGATGCCATGTCTTTGTTTTGATATTTTGAGATGATGATATTTTTGTTGAGATCCTTGTTATCATTATGTTGAAGGATACTTGTTTGACATATCATCTAAGAATTTATTATCTTTTCATGATGAAGGAGGGCCCATATCAGCCAAAGTTCCTAGAGGATAACGTCTCGTGGAGAGACATGCCACTCTAGTTGAGGGAATTTATCATTGTAATGACAAAGAATGAGGGAAAATTTAATATAAGAAACCCCTCCCCCCCCCACCCTAAATTTATATGTATAATAAATGGGTGATCTCCATGGTATATAGGAAAAATGGAAGGCGAATTTTATCAATAATATGATATGTATTATAATAATTTTTTGGCGAATCTCTCCACCAGGCATGGCAAATATTTTACTCAATTATAAAATCTTGTAAGATCTTGGCAGGTCTTTCACTAAATAATAAAACTTTGTAAAGTCCTAGTGAATCTTAGCATTGTGAACTTTTAGAATTTTTTTTGAAAAAGTATAAAACCATATATGACAAGAGCCACATGGTGGCAATATCACTATTTTTTTTTCACATTTCCATGACATGGAACTTGTTTATAAAATTATAAAAAATCCAACCAAGTCACTTATAATATGTAGGTAAGCTTATAACAGAGTCTGATACCTCTACTATGCTTGTCTTCACTCAAGTGTCATAGCTGCTTTACTTAACAAGTTGTGAATCACAACCCTCTCAGAACTCAACTCTATAGTGTAATTAAAACCTTTGGAAATTGAATTTGACAACTCTATAAAAAGGATTAGTGAAATAGAAGCTTTTGTGAATGAGCCCACTAACTATCACTGCTAAACAATCAATCTAGACTATGAAGTCTTCTATATTGATCACAATCGTGCTCACGATCAAGGGAGTGCAACCACTTGGCGTGACATAATGGCCATCATAGCTTCCAATAATCAACAACCACCTTGCAAGGACATCCTAGCTCATGTCTCGTGAATTTTATTCATCAATATTAACTAATATAAATCTTATAAAGATAATACTAGAATCCTCTCCAGATTCACTGTTAATACAAGCGTAAAGGAAATTTTCTAGCTCAAGGAACTAGCCAATAAAAACTTTGGTATTTGTGACCCTTTGTTGGGATGCACCTACCCTACCCGGTTGGGTTTTTGTCTTGTAACAGAGTTCAAGGATCACAAGACTTTCCAATCTTCTTACTCCATTAGACACACTTTATATGCTATACATAGTGAATGGAAAAGAAGCATTATAGAACACATAATTTCACAGAAGGAAGAAAAATCTTAGTCGGTTCAATATCAAAATCTTAACCACTGATTAATAAAGAATAACAAATAGTGTAATGAATTGTTTTGAGTTATTTATTTACAAATTGTAAAGAATGTAGGGGAATGGAAAATATTACTTAGGCAACCCTTCAATATCTTCTATTAATATGTCTGTGCATGTACATATGAAATTAGGAGCATTGTTGAATACGAAGTTTCCTTTTCTCTTGCCTCCATTTTGAAAAATCAGTGTGAAATCAGTGTCACTTTGAATCTCCTTTCCTCTGTGGATGTTTTGACAAATCAATGTGAAATCAAGGTAACTTTTAATTTCCTTTCCTGTGAAGGATCACATCCATAGTTGATTAATAAAAGATAATCTACTATATATTATGTTCAAGAAACTGACTGCAATCTACAGTGGAAACGAGACGTCAATTCTTATTCTGAATTTGAATACCTCAGGACAACATAAGAGATAAAAAAGAATATGGCCTTAGTAGCTAGAAAACAATCACTCCATCATTATAGGACCACCTAGATTTCAGCACTTAATCTAAATAATGGCACTAGTTGCAGTGCTTATTTGCATTAACACCATGGAAAAGCAACAACAATGTTTCAAAGCACACTTACTACAAAATTTGTAACATTCTGAGAATATTTAATGATAGCATCTGAACCTTGTAGCTATGGTGGGCAAACTAGGGAACCCAAATCTTGGAAGATATCTCCTACCAAATTTGAGAGAAAAATAAAAAAGGGAAAAAGTCAAAATCTATAAATCCAGCAATGATTTGTTTACAAATCAAATACAATTCCCTTAACTAACAGTTAAATTGTGGTGATATATTTAAATATTTAGTAAGAGGGGAACTTCAAACCATGGAATATTACCTTTGTCATTACTGTCATCCCTCAGCGACTAAGATTACAAATCAATACTATGGAAAGATTGTAAGAAATTCTGTGAAATAATAAAGCATAACCTCTATTTTCAAGCAAGAAAATCAAGGCATTGTTACATAAAGAGCCATAATTGATAGATAATCAATGAATCAAGTCCTTGTATGGCACAGGCTTGTTTCACATCCTCTATTTTCTCAATAAAAAAATCAAGACATTGTATGTGGTTATTGCCAAAAGGAAATTGCGCTCTAATTTGGAAGAGGACCTTATCAAAAGACATGGATTTATTCAAAGCTACAAAGCCTAATGGGTTACTGAAAAATAAGTTGGAATATGGGATCATGATACTTAAATTGAAAAAATATGCTTTCCTTTTAGAAACATTACAGTTATACAATGTTTTTTGAAAGCATTAGAATTTGAAATTGGGCCTTTCTAACAAGACAAATTTTCATTAACAGAATGTACTTTCCTACCTGAAACATTGTAGATATCCAAGAAAAACTTGAAAATCATAAGAGAACTTAGCATAATGTACTTTATTTCCTTCCTTAACATTCTTAAAGAGTTGACATTCCCCAAGTCATCAAGTAACTTTCAAAGGAAATGACAGTTAGTAATAGTGCAATTCACAATTGAAGATGTGTCACAAATACGAGGGGGCATCTCCTCCAAATCACAAAAGTGCTCCATGTTAAAATCTAGCATTATTGGAAGCTTAATGCTCGACTGGGTGTTATTGAACCCATCCATTTTTCTAATCTTCACTAAAATTTAAAGATAGCTTCTCTAAGTTCTACACGACTTTACTATGCTCTTGAAGTGGGGGCACATGCAGCCTCTCCAAGTGAATAGTCTTAAACTAAGTGAAGATAAGTTTGATAGATCATTTAGTGTGGATCTCCATAACCCATAATTTAATACTATGTCTCTCTTGAACCCATAATTGAATAATATTAGGACTTTCAAATTTTTCATGGAACTCAAAAATGTTGGAAGAAAGTATTTGCTTCCAGAAAAGAATAAAACTAAAGCCTCTGCTTGAGGACAATTGATGTCACACCACTAATACTTCTCCATGGAATATGTATAGGTAAAACACAAATGCAGAATTCCATTAAAATATTGTGTTTATTGAATACACAAATGTAATCATTACATTTCTTTAAAATATCTTTTGAAATCAAAATTACTAAAATTACATATCAATAACCTAGTGGGTGTACAAATATACTTTTACAATATCTATGCTTTAACCATTCACCTTAAGATGTTTTTACAATATAATTTCTGAAGTCTATTTAATATTTTCATTATCATAAAAACCAACCTATATCCATCTTAACTCCACATTTACCACTCTTAGGGGGATGAAATCTGTTTATCCCTCTGAGCACATGGTAGACCCAGAATTAAGATGGATCTAAGATGATAGAATTTCCCCTTTAAATAGTCTATGCTCACATGAATACCATGGTATTACCACGGGTCAATACGATAGGTTATCATAAACATGGAGCTTAAAAATTACTATTAGTAATTTATAAAAATTAATAGAACTAATAGTTGATTTTTATTTTATTTTTTATTTTAAGCAAACTAAAATGTTTAACATACATTAAATTACAACATCCATTTTACTCTAGATCCACCAAGCCCAAGAGGGATCAAAATATTTCAACTCTAGGCGTTTTGCATATCATGATATTTGATACCTCTCGGGGGTTAGTAGATCTAGAGTAAAGATGGATCTATGCTGCTTTAATTGCCCCATTTAAATAGGCTACATTCCACGTGAATACCATGGGTCAATACTATGTTCCATTTTTGTGAATACCATGGGTCAATACCATGTGCCATTTTTATTTTTATTAATACTAATATTAAGGTTAATAATTTTTTTCATGGTTTAATAATAATCTAGCCCATGGTATTTGTCCCATAGTATTTTTCCCATAGGTTTCACCTAAATATAACATATCTTTTGAGTGTTTGTAAATATAAGGTCTCTTATGGAGTAAATATATAAAAAATGTTTTATTTCTTTACCATACCTCTCATTTATTTATATTTTTATTAATTTACCATACCTCTTTTTCAAATATGGTATTTGGCCCA
>APFE030183841.1:212691-296982 GCA_000404065.3 Pinus taeda
GCCAATACATAAGTATGTTCCTGTTTGCAGTTATAAAAATTACCCAAATTACAATCTGTTTACTCCAACATATGTTGGGAAGTTATAGAAGGATGACTAGTGCAATCAATCCATTCCTTTTAGCCCTGGATTTGTTTCAGTTTAAAACAGAAGTATACAAATATACTTGTCCAATGTCTATGCTTTAACCATTCACCTTAAGATGTTTTTACAATATAATTTACTAAGTCTATTTAATATCTTCATTATCATAAAAACCAACCTATATATCCCTGTGAGCACTTGGTAGACCCAGAACTAAGATGGATCTAAGATGATAGAATTTCCCCTTTAAATAGTCTATGCTCAAATGAATACCATAGTATTATCAATACCATGGGTTATCATAAACTGGTAGACCTGGAATTAAGATGGATCTAAGATGATAGCATTTCCCCTTTAAATAGTCTATGCTCAAATAAATAACATGGTATTATCAATACCATGGGTTATCATAAACCTTGGAGCTTAAAAATTACTATTAGAAATTTATAAAAATTAATAAAATTAATAGTTGATTTTTATTTTATTTTTTATTTTAACCAAGCTAAAATGTTTAACCTGCATTAAATTACAACATCCATTCTTGATGCACCAAGCCCCAAGAGGATCAAATATTTTTTCACTCTATGCTAGTTTTCATATCACGATATTTGATACCTCTGGGGGGGTTAGTAGATCCAGAGTAAAGATGGATCTATGCTAGTTTAATTCCCCCATTTAAATAGGCTACATTCTAGGTGAATACCATGGGTCAATACCATGTGCCATTTTGGTGAATACCATGGGTCAAATACCATGTGCCATTTTTATTTTTATTAATACTAATATTAGGGTTAATAATGTTTTTTTGCATGGTATTAATAACAATCTAGTCCATGGTATTTGTCCCATAGTATTTTCCCCATAGGTTTCACCTAAATCTAAATCTAACCCATTTTTTGAGTCTTCTTAAATATTAGGTGACTTATGGAGTAAATATAAAAAAATGTTTTATTTGTTTACCATACCTCTCGTTTATTTATATTTTTATTAATTTACCATGGCTCATAGATTTCACTTAAATAAAACCTCTTTCCTGAACCAAATATAAAAAGATGTTTTATTTATTTACCATACGTCTAGTTTATTTATATTTTTATTTATTTACCATACTTTTGAGTAAGTATAAAAATATGTTTTATTTATTTACCATACCTCCACTTTACTTATATTTTTATTTGTTTACACCTTGCATGTATATAAGGTGACTTATGGAGTAAATATAAAAAATGTTTTATTTATTTACCATACTCTCATTTATTTATATTTTTATTAATTTACAATACCTCTTTTATAAATATGGTATTTGGCCCATAGGATTCACTTAAATAAAACCTATTCTTGAAAATTAGGGTGAATGGAAGGTTGTAACTCCTAATTTTGAGGGCTAAATTTACCATTTTTACCCTCTCCCTTAAAATAAGGTGGGATATTTGAGGTGATTTGTAGACATTTACTATGATACAAACATTTGCCCACTAAAAATTTAAAACCCCTTAATTTCGCCAAAGGGCGAACATTCGCCCCTAAAATTTTCCATGCAAAGAATCTACCATGTACTCATCATTATCTTGCTACCTTTGATGAAGTGGCCTCACCACTCTTGATACCGAGCTCAAAGACGTAACCCACACTACGTGAACTTAGTTATCAACATGTGTATATTCTTTGATTTGATGGTAGTCATGATGTTTCATATTCTTTAAAGCATGCACATGTGGTTTTTCATTCTCTTTCACATGAAATTATGCTAACATAAAAAAAGTAAAATATCTTGGATAATTCTAGTAGTTGTTGAGATCTAGATCATACATTTAATGGTGAACAAAATAAGAAAAAAGATGCTAAGGGGTGTGCGTTGGAAATGAGGAAGTACCTTCATCAACATAGTTATTCTTCCAATTTAGAGGGTTCAATTGCCATATATTACTTCAAGCTGGAAAATACTTTATGGCGGAAGAAGCTCAAGTAAGGAAAAAATCTAGATGAAAACAATATTTCATGGAAGAAATTTAAAAAGTAATTCCAAATGAACTACTCGTATGAACAATACTATAAGAGAAAAATCAAGAATTTATTGAACTGAAATGAGGGAACGTGATAATGGAGGAATATGGCCAAAAATTCTCTATGTTACTGAGGTATGTAGATTTTATTAGAGGTGAAAAGTTGAAGATACAAAGGTATGTGAGTGGATTACCACTATTTTAGGGTGAGAGAATTAAATTTGATGAACCAAAGACAATAGATGAAGCCATGAGGAAGGTGGAATAGCTTTATGAGAGAGAGAAAAAAAAAAAAAAAAACTAAAGGAATTGGTTTGACAGGGAAAACATCAAGATGGAAGAAAGGAGAATGTGTTTGAACCCTCATCTTTCAAAAATGATTTTAAGACAAAACAACAAACACAACCAGCTCATAGTGAACCAAAAGGGGTTGATTCATTGAGCAAGAAATCAAAATTTTAGACCATTAGATGTGGGGGTTGCGATGGAGAGGATATCTATAGGTACTTCCAACAAAAATAAGGAAAAATGAGGAATATAAACCACACCCAAGAAGCTATAAAATGGAGGATGTGGGTAGAAGCATGCCTACAATTTATGCGCCATTGGATCATGGGCAGGTTGGACATCAAACAAACACGGTAAAAGTGCAAATTAAGTTAAATAATCAATCTATTGGTATTTTAATTTATCTTTGAGCTAGTCATAGTTATCTTGATCCTAAGTTAGTGGAAAAAATTAACTTGAAGAAATCCAATCATGGCAAGGATGGGTTATTTTAATTAGCTATAGGAACTAAAAGAGGAATAACTCAATTGGTGAAGAAATACCTTATAAATATTAATGGGATAGATACAAATCTGGATTTAATGATAATCCTGTTGGGATCATCTGATTGCCTAATTCCCATGGATTAGATAAAGAAGCATCATGCATTACTATATTGATACAAAAAACATTTTCTTGCCTAATTTAATGAAAAATGGAGACAAAGGCAAGTCCAAGGAATATCAAGGCCAATTTCTATTACGGAAATATTGGCTATGTAACTAAAGAAGAATTTTAGAAAAGGGTGCCAAATTTATGTAGCCCACATGGAGAAGATGGCTAAGTATCAGCACTGTTTTGGGGGTCCACGTAATAATTATGGAATTTGAATACATGTTTGCCAATATTCTAATATTGTCACCTAAAAGAGATGATGAATTTGCTATAGACATGTTGCCAAGAGTTGCTCTAGTTTTCAAAACAGCGTACATGAGGTGCACGCCAGAACTTAAAGAATTGCAAATGAAGCTATAAGAACTCTTAATAAAGGGTACATATGCCGAAGTATATTATTATGGGGTGCGTTTGTATCATTCGTTAAAAGGGATGATGGTAGAATGAGACTATCCGTTGACTTTTGTTAGTCGAATAAGGTCACAACAAAGAATAAGTATCTATTTTCCAAGATAGATCATTTTTTTAATTAGCTTAGGGGGCTAAGGTATTTTATAAAATTGATTTAAGGTTAGGATATAAATAACTAATAATTAAGGAAGATAATTACATTAGTAAGAAATCATTTCAAAATCAATATGGGCATTATGAGTTCATAGTGGTACCATTCATACTATCTAATTCCACGTGTATTTTCATGTGCCTCATGAATAATGTTTTTTGAGATTATTTGAATAACTTTGTGAGTGTGTTTTTGGATGATATGCTCATATATTCTAAATCCAAGGAAGATCATGAATAAAATTTAAGGATAGTGCTACAAGTATTGATGGGGAATCAATTAGATGCCAATTTGACTAAATTATCATTGTATCATAAAAATATCTATTATTTGGGTCATATTATTTCTTAAGAAAAGAAAGCAATAGATGCATAACACATTGAAGCAATTAAATAGTTGGCAACACCCAAAAATATGACAAAAATAAGATTTTTCATGGGTTTAGTAGGCTATTACAAGATATTTATTGATAGATTCTCTAGGATATTCCATCCTACTACATCCTTGCAAAGGAAAGGTGTAAAATACATCTAATCTCATAAATGTGAAGAGGCCTTTAAAAATATAAGGAGGAAATTAACAAGTGCACTTATATTGAAGATATTTGACTGAGATGAAGACTTCCATGTGTGCACAAATGCATCTAAAGAAGGACTTGGAAGAGCTTTCATGTAGAATGAGCATGTGAGATGTTATGAATCCATGCAGCTCAAAGATAATGAAAATAATTATGGCACTCATGTTTTGGATTTGGAATCCATTATACATTTCTTAAATATGTGGAGGAATTAACTAATGGGAGATATTTTTGACATAAGAATCAACGACATTAAGTTAAATTATTGGTTTGGAGAACCACATTTAAATTCCAGTAAAATCAAATGGTTGGAATTTTTGGTTGATTATTGCATTTAAATTAAGAACATAAAGGATAATAAAGTAAGTTGGATGGTGCTCTAAACAAAAGGATGCATGTGGTGCATGATCATGTAATAATCACATGTAAATATCTTTGAGAATAAAATTTTTAGAGGTTAGAAATTCAAATCAACAATACATGGAAATAAAAATTAACCTATAGAAAGGGAAAGTGCAATACAAATACAAGGATTATGAAATGGAAGAAATGGATTTCTTTTGTGTATTAAAGGTAGGATGTATATGTCAAATTCCCATGGGTTGAAAAATTTAGTGTTGAGTGAGATGCATATAGTGCCTTTTGTTGGGCACCTAAGGTATCAAAGATAATCTCAATAGTTAGAAGACAATACCTTTTTCTAGGTATGAAGAAAGAAATTGATGATTATATAGTGAGGTGCTTAGAATGCCAAAAGGTCAAATCTGGGCATAGATATCCAAAAAGGTTGCTACAAAAAAATACCCATTTCTAAGTAGAAATGGAAAATAATTTCTATTGATTGTATTACAAATATTCCCAAAAAAATGCAACAACATGATTCCATTATGGTTATGGTCGATAATCTCACCAGGGCTACCCACTTCATTCCAATGAATTTAACACACAAGGAAGTTAATTTTATTGAAATTTACATGAGGGAAATTTTTATATTTCTTAGTGTTCCCAAGCCAATGATTTCATAAAAAGATCCCAAGTTTACATCCAATTTTTGGACAAGATTATTTAAGGAATTTGGGACACATTTAAATTTTACCGAAACCTACCATTCCAAATCAGATTGACAAACAAAATGAATTAATCAATTCATAGAAGAGATGTTAAGGATGTATGTGATGAATAAAAAATTAAAATTGAAAGAATATTTGTGTATGGTTGTGTTTTCTTATAATAAAGTGTATGAAGAACCTTTGAACATGAGCCTATTTGAAGCCCTGTTTGGTAGGAAGTGAAAACTAGTAATGAATTGGGATAGTCCAGTTGAAAGAGACATTATTAGCCCATATTTACTAACAAAAATGGAATAACAAGCAATCAGGATTAAACAAAATTTGAAGGATGTCTAGGATAGACATAAAATTTATACATATATGAACATTTCAAACAAGGAATTTAGGATTGGTGAGATATGTTTTTTAGGGTGAAGGTAAGGAAATTTTCTTTGAAATTGGGTATATGTACATAGTTAACAAGCAGATATTGTGGACTATTTGCAATGCTAGAAAAAAACGATCTAGCAAAATATAGGATTTCATTACCGACATCCATGCACATTCATAATGTATTTCATGTTTCATTACTGAAAAAGTATGTTCCCGATGCTAACCATGTAATTCATTTGAACAAGTTTCGGGTGGAGCTCGAGAGATACATTTAGGTCGAACCAATGCAAATCTTCAATGAAAAGGTAAAGACACTCCAAAATTGAGTTGTTGTCTTGGTAAAGGTGTAGTGGACCCATTTGGTTCATGAAGATGCTGCATGGGAGCATGAGGATACAATGAGGGAGGAATACCCTCTTCCTTTTGAAGAACTATTGTATATATGTGTATATATATCACACTAAAGGAAGTTCCTAAATAATTGGGAAGGGAATGTAACACCATTGTTTAACCCTTGGAATGTAAATAACATGTATATGCGGAACTAGGTTGGTGAGACAAGGACATGTTTTGAGGCCCATGAAGTGCATGTGTATGTCTGTATATGTGTTATGAGAATATTTTACCCATATGAAAATGTTATATATTTTCGAGGCTAGAAGGCCAAGTAATTATGTAATTCTCTATCAATAAAATAATTTTTTGGAGACCAAAAATAAGTAAATTAGTAAGTGGGATGAAACTTCCATAGATGAAAGAGAGGAACATATGATTTAATACTCATAAAATTGCATATGAAAAATAACCAAGGACCATGAGGTGGGTAGGGTGAATGCCAAGTGGTGGAAAACAGGTATGTTTGGCATTATAGAATGGGGGGACATAGAGGGATTAATACAAAGGATTCATGTCAAGGGTTCTAGTAAAGAAATCCATGGAAGTATGGTGAGTGTTGGCATTATGGTATAAGAGTTGTCCTTGATGGCAACTCACGAAAGATTTAATAATATATTAGCAAAGGATTACAGATCAAAATCCAAATATTGAAGAAAGAGAATGGTTTAAGAAGTATACGTTGGTTCACCCTATCCAAGTAGTGTATACATGCGGGTTCACATAAAAAAAGGAGCGTTACGTATGCACACACTTTCTCAGAAGGAAAAGCACATATGGGCTAGAAAATTAAGGATAATGAATACGACGATTTCCTACCATGGAATTAACCCTTAGTAATGAGAGTGGAAAAGAATATTGATACCATCAAAGAATACCAACAACGTAACTATGGTTTTTGTTTAAGGTTTTGACAAATGATCTAAGTATATAAGGAGGAGAAGATCAAAGGGCCAAGTTTGCAAGTGAAAGAGTTTTTCATGAATAGTTCTATTTGAAGTATATTTTATGTTGTAAAGGCTAGGGTAATGATATGATATGAAATATCATGTGGACCCTTGGATACAATGTTGGATTAGGATCATGAGACCTAAAATGAATTATCATTGTATGATCCGATAACGCATGGGCTAGATCTAGATGCTAACATATGTTCTATTATGTAAATGTTATGATCTAGGTGTGACTGAATTATGAAATAGTCATGAAGTTTTAAGTTAGTATTTGTAGAAATATACAGTGCTTCACCTTGGAGAAGGCGCGTATACATGTTGGTTTGGAACTTCGAAGTAGTGCACACATTATGAACTATGATGTTTGAAGTTGCAGTTGGTTATGGTTCTTGATACAGAGTTGTGGGTTCTACTATGTGTTCTGGTGATGGTGATCTGATTGTTCATATTGATTGAGTGTGATTTGCTTCAATGTTGATGGCTTTCAGTGATTTATTGTATTATAGTGGTGAGGGATTTTTGAGCTTCAAGTTTAGCGATGGATCGAGTATGAAAATTGGATGAAACCTGGCCTTCATGTTGTGTTATTGTGTACCAAGTGTATCCAGTCTGAAAATTTATGAAACATGGTCCCTAGAGGAAGAGAGAAGGTCATAGCCTTCTATAGTCTGACACCTACATAGTGGTAAGCATATTAGCTAGTACAATAACTAGGGGGTTGGAGCTCCCTTCGACTAATATTTGGAGAATGAGAGAAGTTCGTAGCCTTCTGTAAGTGGTGCCTACATACTAGTAAACATATTAGCTAGTACAATAGCTAGGGGGATGGAGCTCCATTTTAGAAGCCCCTAGAGAATGAGAGAAGGTTGCAGCCTTCTGCAGGTGGGTTCCTATGTACTGGTATGAGTCTGCACTAGTACAAGATTGTAAATAGGTTTTTATTTAAAAGAAGACAGAGATGACAGTAGTAGGTGGTTTTTCTCCTGCATTGGGTTTCCACCTTAAATCGTGGTGTTCATGTGTGTTGATTATGTGTGATGATTTATTTTGTTTTTATTGCACATGGTTATTGTTTAATGTTTAATAAAGTACTGATGCACTAATTAAAAGATCAACATATGATGAATTAACTGGATCATAAGTTCTCTAGATATACGCTTGTTGCCTTAAGAACATTTGTCTGCACACAATGGTTCCCTTAACTGAAGTAGCATATACAAATATGATTACGAAAAGAAAAAGTGATTGATTTGTAAATATTGATTCCCCCCCCCCCCCAATTCTTAGTATTATTCCCAACAATTGGTATCATAGTAGGTACTTCGCAGAAGCTTGATTACTTAAAGGAGATCCGTAGTAACAATGGAAAAGAAGCAAAAGAAGAAAGCACCTCAAAAGAAGAAGACATCTCAAAGGAATTGTAATAGTGGGAGAGATGATTGGCTATTATGTGGAAGCAACTCTTCAAATTCAGAATCACCTTGGAATAAAGATGGAAAAGCAAAAGAATTACCATGTACGAATTTGTTTTCCTCTAGTGATACATTTCTCTATTCATTTGAAGATAATGAATGTGACAATGAAATAATTGAATTTTCTCTTATGGGTGAAAGAGACAGAAATCAAATAGAGGAAGAATTTAAAAATCTCATAGACACAATTAGAGATCAAAAATATCTATTTAACAAAAGGGGTTGTTCCTTCAAAGAAAAAGTTACCAGATTAAAAACTTAGCTAGAAGAAGGAAACCAGGTAAGGAAGCAGTACAAGGAAAAGGAAGATGAATTTCAAATGTTGCAGGATGAAGTGACATAATTAAGAAATGAAGTAAATGAAAACAGTACAACAATCAAGAGACTTAAATATAGATAAAGTTACTATGAAATTCTTGAAGCTGAGATCATCTCTCTAAAAGAAGACCTCGAAAATTCAAATAAGCCGAATGAACAACAACCTCAAGTAGACGAAGAAGAAGAAAAAGAGATTCTCAAATTAAGACAACAAGTGGAAGAAGGAAGGAAAGTTTAAGAAATCATGAAGAAGAAATATCTAGAAAAGGAAGAGCAATATCAGGGCGAGCTAAATATCTTAAAAGGTAAACTAGAAGAAAACAATAAACTGTTATGATTTCAGGATAGTACTAGGATTTTTGATAATATTCTTAGTAGTTAAAGGTCTCCTACCATCAAAACTGGTCTTGGTTTCCATGAAACTATTGAAGGTGAATCTAGCTCAGAATATGAGGCAAGGAACTCTAATGCTAATTTTGAAATGATCAACCAAGAGATAAGAGCTCAACCCCATCAACAATCAAGAAAAGAAAATATTCAAAGAAAATAATTTAATCCTAACTATGGAAGTGTTAATAAAATTAATAATGTTGAATGTTTTAGATGTCATAATATTGGACATGTTGCATCTAGATGGAGAACTAAAATGCTTCAAGCTAATAATCGTCTCACAAAAACATCATCAGCTTCCAGGTACTTTAAGGGATATTGTTTTTCTTGCAATATGTTTGGTCACAAAGCCATTGATTGCTATAGAAGGAATATGAAGCATATACGATGTTATACTTGCCACAATTTTGGGCATATAGCAAAAGAACACATGAGAAAATTTTGGCCAACATATCAAAAGAAGCAAACATCATCACACTCCAAGGTATGGAAGAAGGAGGAATTATAGTAAAAAATATTAGGCATAGCTCAGTATATAGACATAACAGACTCAGGGGGAACTAAGACTCTGAAATTTTAGTGTTCTAATTCTCATATGCAGCTATCATGAGGAGAAGTCACATGTATACACAAGTTAGAAGTTTCACATTCACGTATATGTTTGTTTGATAAACCAGTAGCGTGAAAGACTCGGGAAAAAGGGTTTGATATTGTTCAGTCACTTATCAATTATCTTTTTTGTTCTGATTGATGATGATTATAGTCTGTTGATGATATGTAGAAATTATTTTGGCCCTCACAAGTGGTTGATGAATTGATGAATAACTCGTTGATAATGATGCCTTGATAATTTTTATTAACAAATGCATATCTAATAGTGAACAATTGGCACAGGTTCAGGGGGAGCATATGCTATGCTCCTAATAATGCATTGTTGGCATTATGGGTTTGCTTTAGAAGACCTTGGTACATAATGATGCTTATGTTACTGAAGATATAGGTGGCCTATGATGAAATCTCAGATGATACTTATATTGCTTGATTCACATAGTTGCTTTGATTCAGTTGACCCTTTTGATGAAAGACGTATAAAGGTTTTTGATCTTGATGCTACTGACAGATGATTATGGTGCAAAACTTATATGTGTATGACAGTTGTTGATGACTACATGGTCTTGTTTATATTGTTAGTCCTTTTTATAAATGTCATGTATGTCATTTGATGTAAACATCACGTAAAGACCTATGATGTAATTCGTAGCCCCCCAATGCATGGGAAGGATGATGTAATAATTTTTCAATCATGTATGAACATTTGGTATATATGCACTTGCTTTGGTGATTTATGTATGTACCATTGGTGATAGGAAATTCGTACTCACATAGTTCAGTTATAGAGTCATTTTATTCTATTGAAAAATATCTTTGCAAACTCTGCATTGTGCTCAGGGGGAGCATGGACAACATAGTGCATCTCTAAGGGGGACAATATATTGGTCCACCCTTTGCTGTTGATGTCAAAGGGGGAGAGTATCTTGGTGTTATTTGTTATATAGTTTCCATCAAGTCCAAAGGGGGAGATTTTTGGCATTATGGTACAAGTGTTTTCCTTGTTGGCAACTCATAAAAGATTCAGTGATGTATCAGCAAAGGATTACAAATCAGAATCTAGAGATTGAAGAATGTGAATGGTTTAAGAAGTACACACTGGTTCACCCTGTCCAAGTAGCATATACGCGCGGGTTCACAGAAAAAAGGAGCGTATTCGCATGCACAAACTTTCACAGAAGGAAAAGAACGAATAGGATGGAAAATTAAGGATAATCAATACCAGGGGTTCCTACCATGGTAATGAGTGCAACATAGAATATTTATACCATCAAATAATACTAGTAGCATAACTATGGTTTTGGTCTGAGGTATTGACAAAGGATCGTAGTATATAAGGAGGAGAATATCAAATGGCCAAGTGTGCAAGTGAAAGGGTTTCTCATGAATACTTCTATCTAAAGTATATTTTATGTTGTAAAGGCTAGGGTAATGATATGATCTGAAATATCATCTGCACCTTTCGATACAATGTTGGATCAGGATCATGAGACATGAAATGACATATCATTGTATGATCTGATGATGGATGGGCTAGATCTAAATGCTAATGTATATTTTATTATGTCAATGTTATGACATGGGTATGACTGAAGTTTGGAATAACTACGAAGTTTTAAGTTAGTATTTCCAAATCTGTACATTGGTTTTCCTTGGAGAAGACGCATATACATGATGGTTCAACACTTTGAAGTAGTGTATAGATTATGAATTATGATGTTTGAAGTTTTAGTTGGTTCGATACAAAGTTCTGGGTTCTGCTATGTGTTCTAGTGAGAGTGATCTGATTGTTCAGATTGATTGAGTTTGATTTGCTTTAATGCTGATGGGTTTCAGTGATTGATTGTATTATAGTGGTGATTGAATTTTGAGCATCAATGTTAGTGATGGATCCAGTATGAAAATTGGATGAAATGTGGCCTTCATATTGTGTTGTTTTGTACCAAGAGTATCTAGTCTCAAAATTTATGAAACGTTGTCCCCGGAGAAAGAGAGGAGGTTGTAGCCTTCTGTAGGTTGGCACCTACGTAATGGTAAACATATCGGCCAGTACAAGAGCCAAGGGGTTGGAGCTCCCTTCATGTAGTAGCTGGAGAATGAGAGAAGGTTGTAGCCTTTTGTAGGATGACGCCTACATGCTAGTAAACATATCGACTAGTACAAGATCCAGGGGTTGGAGCTCCCTTCCAATAGTAGCTGGAGAATGAGAGAAGGTTGTAGCCTTCTACAGGTGGGTGCCTGCATACTGGTATCAGTCTATGTCAGTACATGATTGTAAATAGGTTTTTCTTATATTAAAAGAAGACAACAATGACAACATGAGGTGTTTTTTCTCCTGCATTGGGTTTCCACCTTAAATCTTGGTGTTCATGTGTGTTTCTTATGTTTCAACATTTATTCTATTATTACTGCACATGGTTAATATTTAATGTTTAATAAAGTATTGATGCATTGACTAAAAGATCGACATATGATGAATAGATCAACATATGATGAATTAACTAAATCATAAGTTCTATGGATATATGATAGTTTCCTTAATAACAATTTCATGCACACACAGGTTCCCTTCGCTGAAGCAACGCATACAAATATCATTATGAAACGAAAAAAAAAAAAAAATTGATTTGTAAATATTGGTTCACCCCTCCCCCCTCCCTCTCAGTATTATTCCCAATAGTGAGAATGTTTGAAATGGTGTCCTACAAGTTTTGTGAGGGAATTGGAAATCATGGAAACCATAGGACTATTAGATGGGGGCTGTCAAGCTTTGTATCTTAGTTGTGTAAGTCACGTAAGGTTACTTGGAAGGCCTATGAGGGTAATGTAACTTCTAGAATAAATGCAACTGTTGGTTAGAGGTTGTCGAGATTGGTACCATGGTTGGTGGATTTTGCCTCCTAGTATGTACTAGGTTACTAGGCAAGTTGATGGTGATGCCAAATGGTGTAAAAGCCCAAGCTTCAAGTTAACAAACTATTGACCTACACAAAGGTAAGTATCACTTTTTGAATTTATTCTCTTGCAAATGTTAATTATGTGTTAATAAAATGTATATATATATATATATATATATATATATATATATATATTTAATTGAGAAAGGATAATTATATTAAACATGAATGTGCATATGTTCTATATTTTATTATGCATAAGATTATGTAAAGTATTAGGTGAAAAATCCCTAGAAAGGGGGAAATTTAAAAATTATAGTTTTCTACAAGTTTCTGGCATGAAATGAGCATTTAAGATAGGTTGAGATAACACGAAAATGTCAAAGGTATGTTAGAGTCAACCTTCTTGAATAGAAGTTTAGAAGAAGAGGTGTGCAAGGAAATCCTTGTATGGCATGAAGCAAGCTCAAAGACTTTGACACATTGAGATAAAATCATGCTAACTCAATAAAGGGTTCAAAAGAAGCAATAAAGAGTGCACTTTGTATTTCAAATTATATTAGCAAGGTAAGATTCTCATTGTTCATCTTTATATTGATGACTTGATACATATGTCCCATGAAGTACTTTTTGTGACTTTAGGTTGATATATCTTCTCAATGAAGTTTGATATGTAAAAAAAGGTATTCTACTTATATATTAAAGAGGTTTAGGATGCACAAATGTAAACCAATTGAAACATTTATTGCAACACAAACAAAATTGAGCAACCAGGTTGAATGACTAGTAATTGATTCAACATTATATAAAACATAATAAACCTTATGTACCTTTCCACAACTAGATCAGATGTTATGTATACAATTAGTTACATTTTTATAATTATAGAATCTCCTATTAACTCTCATTTCAATGTTGAAAAATGAATTTTGAGGTATATTTAGGTACAACTAATTATGGATTGTGATAAACAAGTTGTTAAGAGAACGCGCTTACATGATACATAAAAATTAACTTTGTTGATAATATTGATGATAGGAAAGAACCTTAGGACATGTTTTTTGTTTGGATGCAACTTTGATCTAATGGGATTGTTAGAAATTACCCATTGTCTATATATATCTTCTATATAAGCATAATTTTTAGTAGCTACTAAAACATCATGTTGTGGAATATGAATAAGAAGACGTTTGAAATATCTCCACATGTGGAGTAGGATCCAACTTCTACTTTTGTGGAAACAAGTCAACAATTGCGTTGCCAAATAACCATGCCTCTAATAAGAAAAGAAAACACATTGACAGCCGTTATCATTTCATTCATGAGCTTGTCAACAATGGTGACATTATCTCTTGAATTTTAGGGATCTAGAGATTAGCTAGTAGATACCTTCACCAAACCATTAGGAAGATTTGTTTTTGGAGTTTCAAAGATAAAACTTGGGCATTATGAGTGTAGTTGAAATTAAAGAGGAGTGTTAAAACATAATTTAATTTGACTAATTGACTGAGTAGCCATAAATTGGTTAGTTGGATGATTATTTGATTTGGTTTTTTACTATTTATGAAATTTTGGTTTTTTTTCTTATGAATAGTTATTTTAATTTATATTTTAAAAGTTGACTTGAAGATTAGTAATACAATACATCTCAAGGAGACATAGTCCAAAATAACAGTCTTACAAAATTTGGCTATATGATAATACTTCCCTAAGCCCATACCATTTTTTCTACTTCTACCTATTATTGTACTTCTGCAAACCGTGTAGAATAATAGTGAGATAAAAAAAGTAGAACAAAACATAGTTCAAATGAGTGTTTATCATTCCTACTTGTTTCCTTCGTAGATCTCTAGTAGATTGTTTCCTTGCTCCATGGCTTCTCCTTATGCATGTATGCTAGTAGAATTCATAGTCCCAATTCCACTCTTAATCTCTAGGGTGCTTTTTTGTTACCATCAACCTTATTTTCCTTCTTCCTGAGTGTCTACTGGAGCCTCCACTACTGCCCTTGTGGTACCCACTGTTTGATTTTCCAATAAAGCCAAAAGTTGACCTGCTTGGTCCTTTATTACTTGCTAGATTGTGTGTTGCTGCACACTTCCTTGCACTAGTGTAGATGGTAAAATTTCCTAGTTTTTCTCCTTCCCACCTGGAAGAGTTCAAATGCTACTTAATTTCCTAGTGCTATCAACCAAATATTTCCTTTTAGTAGCATAGTGCTAGTTTGAGTGTATTTCCACCTTTCTAACGTCTCTCTTTTCACAAACAACACCCACGATCACAATTGCAACCCTAACAAATTGTACTATCCTAGCACTACTACATGATCTCTTGATGTCATACAATATGTGGAAGTTCCATTCATGTCCTTCTCTATTATAATTCCATTTCTTCCCTTCAGAGCATGGAAAATTTTAGGTGGGCTAGTTTTCCATGATTTTTCTAAAAGAAGGATTCGCTAATTTTCATTTTTTATAAAAATGATTCGCCCAAATTTTACATTAAAAAAATATTTTACCTTAAACATCACCAACATTATATAGAGAGTATACATAAAATCATTATAAATTTTAATAATTTTTCAAATACAAAAAGAAAGATTATATAGCCTACATATTAGGAACTAGTGAGATTCACCAATGTTTTAAACTTCAAAATAATTTTCCATCGTTAAAATTTTCCAACCTCCAAATCTTATTTCCTTTTTCCTACTCCATGATGTAGTCAATATCTCGTAAGAAAGGTTCATACTAGATTTGTTACTTAATACAATGACTAGTGTATGCAAAATAGCAACCAAAACCATGATTGTAGCATTAAGAGTCTATCCCCTTCTAAGATCACACCCCAATCTCTTTATTTCATGCAACCTATGGAAATTCCATTCTCGTCCTGTGCTAATAAAATTCCATCTTGTCCCTTCAATATTCATATGTGGGCCAATGACCTTATCCTGCTCCATGTTGCAATCAAAGTCGCATTGAAATACTTCATTAAATACTTTCACATTAACAATGTTATCGACATCTTACATGTGTGGTCGTCCACTTTTCCCTCTTTTCCACCTACTTAAGTGCACCAAATTTCTCACCAATTGCCTTATGTGCGCCACATTTAGGATTATGAGCATTCACGTGCTAGAGAAGATATGTGGGTAGCACGATCAGTTGACATTTTTAATGGGCTTCATCATAGTGGACGAAAAAAAATTACGCCATCCTCTATTCTTAAGTTTCGAAACTTCTACTTGGCTCCTGCATTGGCTAGTTTATCAACCAAAGAATGGAAACTTTTGTTCACATGAAAACCTGTTATTGAATCAAACTGTCTACTTATGATTAGCAACCTCACAGGAAGATTCTGATAATTTTGTTCTTACATGTTTTTGATATTGCTTATTTTTTATTAGTATAACTTTCACCCATGAATCCCCTAACACAATTACTTACCAAACTGACGTCTTATCATAATGTGTGCTAACATGATATTGCTTATTTCTTATTAGTATAACTTTCAACCAGGAATCCCCTAACACAATTACTTACCTCTTAGAATCAATTTTGAGTGAGCAAAGTGACGTCTTATCATAATGTGTGCTATGTAGCGTTATTATTGGTTGTATTTTCAATATTTCAAATATGCTAGAATGTTCATCTCGACAAACTACCACCCCTCCAATCCTACTTCTTATTAAAAATTGTTAATCTCTTAAATAAATATTAATATGTTATAATATCACTCATGTGTAGTTATTTGTCAAATCTATCATACACCATCTATTTAATAATGACAAATCATACCATTAATATATACCTAGTAAAATTTATGTATCCCTACTAAAAACCTATATGATGAATTCCTTTACCTACTTCATTCAATACCATTTAAATCCATCCACGCAAGGTTGGGATTTCAAAAGAAATCGTTTTCCAATTTAACGTTTTCCACAGTTTCACAACAAGTTTTCATAGTTTCAGACCAAAATCATGATGGTTTTGTAATTTTTTAAACTGTATTTAACAAACAAATCACTCCATGACGGGCAAATTGCCCGTCAAATTCCAACCCTGCATCCACGTACAATCATGTGAAACATAAAGAAAGTATCACCTAGGGAAACAATGTAAACCGTAATCCCCAAGACAACTGTCCACAATTAAACAAAATCGTTTACTATAAACAAGTGGAAAGTACAGCATTGCTTGACTCGGCACATGGTAAAATCCATTTGCTTCAAGGAAAAATTATCTATAGCCATTTAAGATTTATAAATTAAAATCTACAAATGGTAAACTGTTAATATGAATAAACTAAATATTATAAATATGTTTTTATTTTATTATATATTTATATATAAATATATATATATATATATATATATAAATACAAACATGGAAGGTCTATGTATTTTCTCCATCCAACAAAATCTACTTGTTCCAGAAAATTTATGCATCAATTGCGCTTCTCTTATATACATTGGTCTTGTTATTTCAAATAAAGGTATATTATTATTAGGTTAACATTTTTAAATTAAAAGCAAATCCCAAATTTATAACAATTTCAATTAAATTTTATATATATTTAGATTACTGCTTTCGCTTAAAAATTAAATTATATTATTATTCTGGTCCTACCTTTAACGGATATCCCATATATCAAGTTTGAGAATTGTGCACGTTATCATTATTTCGAAGATTGACTTGTCCCTTAGTATTTATTGACAATGAAACGGGTTATGTAGGGAACGATATTTTTTAGGAGTCATGAGCACACCTGGTGGGGTACATTGTTGGGAATGTTTCGCAAAGCTCACAAAAATCTGAGTGTTAGATCATTTTTTTATCCTTTCAAGATTGGATTTTGGCATCTATGGTTACAGTGGAATAGAAGCTAGGTCTCAAATATATGGTTACACTGAATAGAAGCTAGGTCTCCAAAGTTACATGGAACAAAAATAACAATGAAGAAACTTGCTCCAATAAAAAAACAAAATTTTAGTTGGATTTAGGATAGAAAGTTCAAAGGTTTAGGGTTTTTTTATGGAGATAAAAGTCATATTAAGGTTTAGGGTTTTTTTATGGAGATAAAAGTCATATTAGAAATGTATGTGGAGGGACAACCATATTTCATTTGAACAACCCTCTTATTTTCCTTTTCAACATGGGGCTGACCCTTAACTAATAACAAAGGATAATTAATTGAGATTTGGTTTATCTTTGGCAATGTCCAAATAAGTGAAGTACGTGAAGTACTTACAAACGTTTAGTAATTTTCTTGTGATTGATATATTACATAATTTAACTCTAAATTCTTAACAACAAAGAATTTCGCAATTATAAAAATGGTTTGATGAGTTAGAAGTATCACATATCCATTAAAAAATACACAATAGTAATGCAGATAAAAGATTAAAAAAATATTACCCCAACCTACAAGAAATTTAGTAATTATGATAAATGTTGTCAATAAGGTGAATGCCATTGACATTTTAAGGTGTTATAATTATTGAGACCTTGACTATTTTAGGTTAGAGTATTTTATATTTTGATTTGGTAAAATGCCATAGGTCTTGATAAACATGTTCGGGATGTTGGAACTGAAAATTAAATTGTATACTTTGATTTCAAGTATGCTGCCCAAAAAAACAACAAAACACTTCTCCAACTACGAAGATCTGTACTCCGTTACAAACGCGTGCGGTAAAAGCATGAATATCCCCAGCCCCACAATGTGATCTAAGCAGACGCACCAGATCTATGCGCACATGGCTGCCAAATTAAAACAGCGAAACACAACCATATGAAGATGGTGTTCATAAAGACGGTGAACGGCTCTCTTGGGGTTGGTCATTGAATAGAAAGTTCATCTGTTATTTATCTTCAAGTGCAAGTGAAGGAAATTTTGTAAAACAGCTCACTCATTACCTCCGACCTTTGTATTCATTGACCACATAGCCTCCATAAGAAGCTGCGCAGTCATTTACCTGTGTCGTATTTCCTACATTTTCTCCTTGCTTTCCTCTGGTTGATTTTCTGCCACTCCCAAACATGGAATCCAACACCGATGTTCAACTGAATATCGATGAGAAAAGCTGGGTTGTTCAGGTCAAAAGAAGTATGGATCTACAGCAAGAAGAACATGAAGAAGTGAAGTTCTCTATGTCGGTGTTTCATGTCCCGAAAGAATTGTTGGCAGCGAAGCCGGAAGCGTACATTCCTCAATCGATTTCCATTGGCCCCTATCACCACAGGAGATCAGATTTGTTTGAGATGGAGCGCCACAAACTTGCAGTCGCCCTTAGATTTCAGAAAAGAATGGACGGTCGCAAATTTGAGTCCGTGGTTGTGGAGGAACTTAAGAAGCACGATTGGAAAATACGGAGCTGCTATCACAAATTCATCGACTATAAAGAAGAAACCTTGGCGTGGCTCATGGCTCTCAACGCAGCCTTCCTTCTCGAGTGTTTGCAGTTTTATGTCAGACATGCCGATGAAACCTCAGATGCGGACATCAAGCAACTAGGGTTAGTGTTACATCCGACGGGCACTAGCGCTGCTCACAACTCCGTTTTGAGGGATCTGATAATGCTCGAAAATCAGCTGCCGCTTTTTGTATTGCAAAAGCTTTTGGAGTTGCAGTTGGGTTGTAAAACCAAGGCACAGGAGAGGCTCCGCAAATTGCTAAGGCTTGTGTGCCGAGAATTATCGCCATTCAGCTTCAAACTGCCCGAAGATTTGAAGATCCATACAAAAGAGAGAGGCCACCTCCTGGAGGTGCTGTACTACGCTGTCGTTCCGGATACCAGCAAGGAAAATCTAATTCAAAACGATGAAGGAAACGAGGGGCATGTTACAGAGGACATGTCAACCCCTAGACGAGCCTTCAGTTCGCTATGGAATGCTGTCTCCTCCTTAAATGTTGGACCCCTTCGATTTCTCACAAAGTTCACTCGGCGAGCGCTTACCGGGAGGGCTGCGCAACTCGTGATGAAGTTGCCCTTACGTCTTCTCTCTACTCTTGGGAACTTACCTGTTTTGAGTGCGTTGAAAAGAGCCTTGCCATTTGTTGTCAATAAAGATGCCACCAAAACTGAGGAGGAGGGACAAGGGGAAGAATCATCGCTGAAGATCATACCGCCCACGCGAGACGAACTGGCGATTCCATCTGTTGTTGATTTATATTCTGCAGGAATCAAATTCTCTCCTACAAACGGCGATTTGAACACGATACAATTTGACGAAAAGACTGCCACACTTTACCTTCCACAAGTAAAGTTGGACAGCAACACAGAGGTAATCCTGAGAAATCTAGTCGCATACGAAGCTTCGGCCGCTCCCGGCGCGATGGTTTTTACGCGATACACGGATTTCATGAACGGGATTATCGACACCGAAGAGGACGTGAGATTGTTGAGACAGAGCGGAATTCTATCGAACCACCTCCAGAGCGACAGAGAGGTTGCGAACCTCTGGAACGGTATGGGTAAGTGCGTTCGTCTAACAAAGGTTCGATATTTGGACAATGTTATAGAGGATGTAAATAGATATTATAATAGAAAATGGAATGTTGTTGCGGTGGAGTTTTTGAATGAACATATATTCAGGTCATGGCAATTACTATCTCTCGTAGCTGCGGCAATCCTTTTGCTCCTCAATTGCTTACAGGCCTTTTGCTCTGTATATGATTGCAAGAAGTCGTTAAGCGATTCCAATCTCTGGCACAACTAGAGGTTCGCACGGGAATCGTACAGGTCGTTCATGATTGTTACTGTAGTTCTTCAAATGTCAAATAAAATAATTCTTTCAAATGTCGAATAAAAATATTTTTCCATGTAAAAACAGTAAACGAAATAACGTCGTAATATTTAAGAAATAGTTTCTTATTTAGTTACAATATGTTTTGGGGGGTTATTATAAAATCTAAGAAATAGTTTCTTATTAAATTATAATATTTTTTGGCGGTTATTATAAAAATTATGCATTATAGATTAAAATGTTATATCTCACCATTACATAACGTGATATTATTTCTCTTAACTATCAAAGTTAAAATTAAGTAATTAATATATATTTTGGAAAGTCTAATAGACATAATAAAAGATTTAAGGAAACCTTTCATCTTAATAATAATATCCTTAGTTGCAAACATAAAGGATATTAGGATTCAAATGATCTTATTTGATGAGGAACTCTTACAATTCGTAGAAAACGCACACAATTTCAAAAGGGAGAGTGTAAATTTCTTTATCCTCAATTTTGATTCTTAGAACTGAGGGGATAGGAGACTTTGAGAATGAGAGGATAGGAGACTTTGTGAAGTTGGAAGAATACGTTTATTTTTGAAAGGTATTTTGCGAGTGGAATAATGAGGTTGGTTGAGAAGTTGGAAGAATGAACTTTGGAAGGTTTCGCGGATTAGTGGAACAATGAGGCTCCTTTCAATTCTAGAGTATTTTTTTAAAAGAGTAAAATAAACATTATTTTGAAAATAATATCTGTCAATATGCAATAAAGAAGTACTGAGTATGAAAAAGTGGCTTTATAATATTGTAACATGCTATAGATATTGCTCCTCACTAGTCATTATTTTCCTCATCATAATAACCTAAATTAATTAAGGGTTTCAGGTCCTAAAACATAATTTTAACAAGATATATTATTTTAAACATTGCAAGCACTACCACAAATGATTTAAATCAATAAGAAATAGAAATGCACTGCAATTAGTATTAGGAAAGAACATAAAGGATGAAGAAAGAAATTCATTTAAAATGTAAAGAAAATAAGATTTTTGAACCATATAAATTTGAGTGTATTAATTTTTTTTTTATTCATATAGTTTAGTGTATTACCCTTTTGTGATGCATATAATTTACATTTTAATTTATAGATCATGGATATGTATAGTTGAATAATGTGTAATGTCATATAACATATTTATTAGTATTAAGTCAAAAAGTTATCTTGTAGAGTTTTTATATTCTACTCACCCAACAAGCATAAAGAATTTTAACACTGATATTTATCTATTTAAATTAGAATGAGAAATATGAATGAGCAACGGAGATACAAGCACAATTAGCATTTTATCCTAAATACACTTTTTATTTTCAAAGAACTTAAACCAAATAGATATACCCAACAAAAAAGAATGGCCATTTGGTATGTCAAACTTAGAGATAAATGTATTACACCAATGATTTCTTTCTAGTTTTCTTTTTTTGTGAATAGATGGACACAAATAATTCTAAAATTACATGGAAAAATATGAAAAAATTTGTGAAAATTAACCAAAATTAGACATTTGCCAATTTTTTTTTGGTAAAAAGTAGGTGACCATATATATTTATATATATAGAGATTAATTTTTATAATAAATGTTACATTTTGCTTATTTGTAATATATGAGATACATAAATAAAACCTACAAATGCTCATCAATAAAGAAAGTATTATTCATACCTAGGTTTTAGTTTTACTAATGGGTTATGGTCCAACTTATTTCTAAATTTAGCATTACATGATTTTCTAAGGGTTTCCAAATTTCGTAATTGGGTAGCTTGCCAACAATAATGAGTTTTAAGTTTCATGTTCCATTTGCACTATATGCTAGAGGGTTTCAATATAATGTGATCATGTGGAATCTAGTGATGTACAAAAAAGATAAAATAAACATTATCTCTATGCAAATTTTCATGTGGAACAAGGAATGCAACTATCTCAAGGGTATCACAATATCAAATAGTGCATGCTTGATCGATTTCATCCCCAAAACCAAAATGAGTTACATAACAAGGAAACAAGCACCTTACATCCTATCATACATAAATAGAGTCAACATGCCACCAAATGTAGATATTATATCTTTTCTCACATTCATTAGGAGTGGAAAATCACATGTCTCTAGTTCATCCATGTAAGGTATCATTACATGATGTACAATTGTTATCATTTTGTATTCATGAATGGATAGTGAAAGCCCATCAAAACAAAAGGAAGCAAAAAATAATTTGGGCATAGGGAATAACAAGTTACCTATAAGACAATGGATGTTAGAAGAGGTCCCACGCCCGTAGAAAGAGCCAAAGGCCCTTCTATTTTTACAATTTTCTTCAACAATCTTAACACTATGGGTGGTGGCCTTGCCAATGCTATCACCATAACTTGATGCAAATGAATTATTGGGGTATCAAGAGGGTTCCTCGCAAAGAGATCTTTCGTCCCATGAAACCCACTTGTAATAAATTCCTACTTCAAATAATTGCAAGGAACTTAGGTCATAAGTCCATTTGTCAATCCACTCACCCTCTTTCCATGTTTATGAATGCTCAGACCTATAATAAAAATCTAAAACTGGAACAAAATTTCAGAGTCCACAACAAATTGTATTATGAAATCCTTCAAAGAGGGGTTGATGAATGAATTCCAACATAATATTAAATTTTCTATTAGATTGTAAGCCAAGTTTAATGTCTAAGAACCAAATCTACATTAATAACATGAATATGATATAATGTATTTTTTTGAATGGAAGCAAGGCATATAAGAGTTTCATTTTAATTACCCATAAGTATTTTCCATTACATTTTCACAAAAACACAACACTTTGAGATTTAGAGTCATTTATATGGAAAAAACTATAGTCATTATTTGAATTGCATGATAATATTATTTGTAAGGAAATTGTGGGGGAAGATGAAAAGTATTGTTCTTACATTCCCTAAGAATAAATTATAGAAATTCATGCAATTGAAAAGAAATCCAAAACAAATATCACTACCCTAAGTGTTAAAGTTATTTTCTATTGTCATTAGTGTTGACGCTTACACTTCTTTCCAAGATGTGGTAGTATCCACCAGGACACAATATAATCATGGATTTTGATAAGGTAAAATCATGACTCGGTTTGTTGAAGGGCATTTTTTTGGCATTTATAGTGGAAAAGTTTACCACTCCCATGATTAAGCTCCTCTAATAAATAATTATAGATTTAACAAATTTCATAGTAGATGGTGTAGTATAATATGAAGTGTTCCTTTGTCACCTATTGAAGAAGGAATAATCAACAAACATTCCCTACTTGGTCACGTTGGTGATTTGGCTCCACTCAAAGTCTATGTGAACCTAGTGAAGACCAATCTAGAGAAAAGCAATGAATGTACATGAAATTAAGGAGGATGTATGAATATTGGACAGTGTGTCCATTCATCAATAATCAACTTAAAACACCGTCTTTAGATGTAGCCTATCCTATGTGGTTTCCTAAGTGATTTTCATGAACTTATTGTAAATGTCATCTTAGATAATCATATTTAGTGATTTCCTAATAGGTAACAACTCGCCAAAAATAAGAAAATGGATGATTAAAATACTTATTAACTCCAAGATACTCTATATTTAATTTCTAACTAATAACTTATCCCAATAAAGTTAGAATAATCAATTATATAAGTATTGCTATTAAATGAGAAGAGTTATACGATATTTTTTTTAATTCCCATTAAACACAATAAATTTAATAATAAACACAAATAAAAACTCATAAAAAATTACATGGAAATAGTTTTCTTTATATTTGAACATTACATTGAACAAATTTTACACCAACACATTACAAAAACTTTGCTGCAACTATATGTCAATATCTGAAGTTTCATTTTTCCATCTTTATTTGATGGTGATAAATTCATAAAACAAATAAAATGTAATTACTAATGTTGTTATTCTTATTAGTATAAGTATTTAAATTTTAAGATTTTTTCATATTTAAAGGTTTGTAAATCAGAATTATGTTTAATAAGATAATTTAAGTGATTAAATATTAGGAATTATAAAAAAGCAATTAGAAGATCAAATTTTTCATATAATTAATTTATATGAAGGAATTCCAACAAAGACAATTATTATATGAAAGAATTCTAAGTGAGACATGTTTAATTGTAACCTTATTAGTCCCTGCCTCTGGCATGGCAGGGACTATAGCGTTCGATATGGCGTTGACCGCCTATTAATTCACCTGTTGACCCGTTTTTTTTTTAGTTATTTCTATTTTAACCAAAGTTTATTTAAAACAAGTTTGCATTATGAAAATTTTAACCAAACTTTTGGATTTAGCCTCTTATTGCAGGCTTCACGTGCCCCAATGCTGTTTTTAACGAGGGAAAACGATTTTATCCTAAGTCTTTAAACTGGGATCAGGGAAAGCGATTTTATCCTAAGTCGATTTTATCCTAAGTTTTTAAACTAACAATTGTGGCAGGTACATAGGTTACAAGGTTACAAATGTCGTCACTGCGGACTGCAAGGGTTGTTTACACCTGTCCAGATGCATGCACCTCCATTCCTTCTTATATCACCACACCCATGCCTCCCCACAGAATCGAACTAGCAGCTTGTATTCGCTACCCGCAACTTCATTTCTGGTTGGTTTTGCTCTGAAATTAATCAGTTTCCTCTTCTTGGATCATCTTAACAATGGCAGTTGTTTCGCAAGCTCTTCTACAACACCCTGCAGCCTTCAACACACAAAAACAGAGTATGTATATGTGTCTGCTTGCCATTTTCATTTCATTTTTTGCCAACTTTTTTCTTGATGACAGTTATTTTTATTTTCCATAGTTCTGCAATTGTTAGTGCCAGTCCAGATTAATGTCGGTTTTGTTTATAAATTGCAGCGATAGGGCTGAGTGCGGCTCGGCTAAATTCAATTTTAGTGTCGGCCACCAAGATTTCGGCGAAGAAGAGTTCAAGTAAACAACACAGAATTTTCACTCAGCAATTGGATAGTCATTCGTTACAGCCTCAATCACGCCCTGGTTTTCATGTGCTTGTTTGGCCGCAACCATTACAGCGCCTTGTACGGTTTTCCACTGCTATTTTTCTCTGTTTGGCAAACAAAAATGACGAGGCCGAGGATGAGCCCGTGCCTGCCTCGCTCGCCCACTGGTTTACCTCCTCCCCAAAATATCTATATATCTCCGCACTCATACTTCCACGTATATCAATTTTCTGGGCTTGTTTGCAAAACTGTGAATACATTACCTGAGCTCTGCAATTTCTGCAATTTTTTGTGTTTGTGAAGCCCTGCGATTCGAACTGTTAACCTGCTGCTTCATGGCTCCCACGATGCTCTCTGTGTTGTATGTGGGTCGCAGGAGCCCCAAAGCTTTTGTGACGGCCTCGACCTCAGCCTCCTCCATTTCCATTACCGCAGAGGAAGGAAATGAAGTCCCCAAATCCGAACCAGTCGCTCAATCTTCCCGGCGGTACGTGCAGGCGGGATTCCGGTACCCATTTCGGAAAATTTGTTATTATACTAAAACGAGTGAAGCGGAAAAGCAATTTGAGAAGACAAAGTTTCTGAGCTGCTGGTAGAATTAATGGTGTACTGTCAAACTTTAGTTGGGTGCAGAACTGGTGTACTGTGTACTATTGAAGATTTATGAAAGAATTCTGTCACTAAGCTGTCCCAATTTAGAGAACTTTATAATCCAAGATGGCGTTACTGTATTTTGGCATTTACTACTGTTTGTAATTTTTTTCTGAGAATATACAGTCAAGAATTACAGCAATTGGTTGTGTTATACGGCCAGAAGATCCATTTTCTTTTGCGTCCAATGGTTAGGGAGTGCGAATGATTATAAATTTATGTTTCTCTGGTCGGTTTTTGACAGTGGGATTGCATTATCTATGGAAATTATTAATTACTGAAATGTTATAGCTATCTACTCCGTTTCGGCAATCTTTCCCGGTGAATATTTACGTTACAAATATTTTTTTGGTGAATATTTAAATAATAAATATGAAGAAAAATAGAAATTTAGATTTTAGGGTTGGAAGTGATTTACGTGGCTGAATTTTTTAATAAAATATTTTATTTATAAAATATGAGTAATTTAATAAATTTAATTTTAATTTTTAGTTAAAGAATTAAAATCAATTTAAGTAAAGTTTTTAATAGAAAATAAATTTTTGGCCTAGGTGTTTTGAACTAACACGTGCTTTTCATCATCAAGATTTTGCTTTGGCATGAATAAATAAATTGAGATCTTAAGAGGATAAATTAATTGATTGGTTAAGCACAAAATTTACATAAATTTCGGTGAATAGTAAATATTAGTAAGTAGTGTTACTCCTACATAAGAGCTGAGAAAAATATAAATAATAATATAAAATAATGAATAAATTTTGGTAGATAGTAATAATTAGAAAGTAGTATTACTCCTAATGGTATAAAATAGTGACTATAGGTATATTTATTTACCTCTTAGTCCTATCCATTTTTTTATGTAAACACTTGCTTAAATTATGATAGGAAATGTTAATTACTTGAGTATGAGTTAATGTTAATGTTAAATTATGCCAATCTATTTCTATATTTTAAATTGAAATTTACTTGTTATTATTTTGAAAACTATAATAGGGCAAATTTCAATAATTTTAATATAAAACTTTAAATTTAAATATTGACACTAGTTTTAATGTTTCTTTATAAATATCATTTTAGTAATTGTTGTTTTGTTACTCGCAATCAATTTTCTAAGAAAACGTGAAATAGAACGGTAACATTAATAGCTGTGAATGCCATTTGAATGGTAATGTTAATCGCTCTGAATGAGATGCACCGTTCCAGACATCCAGACATGCGGACACGTACTTTTTTAGTTGTAAGTTCATAATAATATTTTTGCAATTCGCTGCAGACCCCGGCAGGGACTACCGCCACTGCAGTGGCTCCTTGTTTAAATATATATCTAAAAAATTTATTTGAAGTGTTTATATATATATATATATATAGATATAATTAAATACGTTATCATATTACCACAATTATATTCATAAATGTGTTTGATATAGATTTATAAAAGTCATTTTTTTTTTTTATAATCTATATTTTCTATCCAATTATATTTTCTATCAAATTAGGTTGGACACAAAATTTTATTAACACTCAAATTAGGTTGGACACAAAATTTTATTAACACTATTATTAACCATTTTCCAAGAATTCAGTTGGATCATATTAACAATTTTCGAAGAATTCAGTTGGATCATATTTACCTCTGGCCATTTTCCAAACAATTTATTGAGATTTCACGACATTAGGCATAGTTGTACTCAAAAATAATTATTTTATGCAACTATTAAGAACTTTCCAAGAGTTCCCATTCCACAGGTTCTCTTGCAGGTCCTTGTCGAGCTCTAGTTGTTCAAGGTTCCTTAGAGAAACCTGAGACATGTTTCAACCTACATAGTTTTTGATTGCTGGATTCTTCAACGTTGACGTTGCGTTATCCTGCAAAAATTGGAATTCATAGACCTTCATCACAAAAATTATTTAGGTAGAATTTTATAATTTCATAACACTCGTCTTATCAAAATAAATAAAACTTAGTCCAACCATCAGATGTTTTATGCAACTCGCACATAAATATAAACTCAGATTAATCAGATGAGCCTATACCTAAAATTATATTTCACATTTTACTCTAAAAATACAAACGAGCAATGTGTGAAGGAACATCATTGTCATAGGATCCTAAATGCTTGAAATATCAGCATCACCAGATTATCCAAGCAAGTTGTGATTTTAAAGCCTGGCCAACTTTGTAGCTAAGAGCCGCCTCTACAAACAAATAATGCGTTGTCATTCCATTTACACAGCCCAATCCTCTTAGTAAAGAATATTTCAGATTGGTTTGGTTATAGAAAATAGTCTTGCCATTCCACTTACAAAGCCCAATCCTCTTAGTAAAGAATATTTCAGATTGGTTTGGTTATAGAAAATATTTCGGACTAGTTTAATTTTAAAAAAAAAATTATTTCAGATTCGTTTTGAGAAAAGTCCAGGCAAAGTCGAAAGGAAGGTTCATGGTAATGGGAACGGAGAGATGGATAATCATGAATGAAAGAAATGCTCATGTCCAAGTGGAGCTTCCACTCCTCTCAGCCAGCGCGATGAAATGGAGCAACAATACCCCATAAAAATTGATGGAAACCATAATAACTTACATTTATTATTAACTATCATCTACTACTTAAATCATATCCATAAATGTTCTAATCAGATGAAACATATTACATGAACCCTGAATCTTGTTCGTTGATTTAAAAAGAATGAAATTCAACAAGTCCATATGCACACTGAGTTGAAATAGGTACGTCTATAAGCGTCATTAAAATCCCTGTACATCATTTTATAGTTAACCTTTGGCGAGCATTAATTTGTTTTACATAACATTAACCCGTTTCTCTCCCCATCCTTCAAGAAAATTAACATACGAGCTGCTATGGTGATCTCCATACCCACATTCATATATTTATTGGATCTATCAAACTGTCATTTGATAACTCATCCTTGAGTTGATGACATCCATATATTTATTGTATTTATAAATTTGTAATTTCATAACTCATCCTTGAATCGATGGTGATGAGGCAGTCAAATCACATCGAAAACCTTTGGATCAGAAGGTAGTGCATAGATACATGGCCCTTTCATCTCGTTTAGAGTAGGGGAATTACTAGGGCTTATGAATGAAGGGACTCCAGAGACAACTAAAAAAGTTGATGAACAAATGCACTCATTTTGCTAGAATTACAATATTATGTCCAAGTGAATATGTGGGAATATTGATTGAAGATAATGAGGGCCTCACCGGCATGATAATGAGTATGAAACAATATGCATAGTAGGTTGAGTTGTACAGAGTTGGTATTCAGGGATCTGAAGAAGCAGGTAATAGAGGAATCACTAAGCATCTAAACATGTGGATAGTTGTAAAGGTAACGATAGTCTACACCATAACCTAAACCAATATTTGTTGCCAACCACATATAAAATATGTATTAAAATTGATGAAGATTTATGCTTGACCCATTTAACAATATTCTTAGATGGAAAGTGTGACATTCTTCGTTATATTTCTTTTTCTTATGTATACCATGTAAATATTTAACTAAATGGGCAGAGTCAACGGACATGGATTCCAGGGGTTGAGATGGTTACCTGCTTGGGAGATCGAGAGTTCCCTGTAATAAGAAATCTGGACAGTTATATAACAATCATTAAAGGTTGGTTGATGTATTATAATGGGACTAGTATGTTTGAATGAAAGGAGATGAAGAAAAGGGACACAACCCATGCTTGCTTGGAAATATTGAAGAGACAAAAGGGACCAAGAATTTATGATAAATGTTACATGGGTAGCTCGGAAAAGATAAGGAGAGGTCAACCTTGAAATGGAGGAACTACAATGGAAGGATTCAGAAAAGTGGGGAGAGACCTGCGCAACAAAACTCTAAGTGAAGATTCATACATCTTGATACGGAAATAGGAGTAGGATGGAAATTCTCTCCAGGTGAGGATAATTTAATTCTTGGGATTCCCTGGGGTTGGAGGGTAGAGAGGGTCTTCTCTAGATTCCCTTTGAGAGCTCGAAGTGTAGACTTAGTCTCCTTTACCTGGTTTCATTTGGTTTTAATAATGGGTTTTGGATTCCCTTGAGTGGCTGGAACCATTGTGTCACAAGTGTTCATGAATTCAAGGTGCAAGTGAAGCCTCTAGACTCCTTGAAGTGTGTTGTCCTTGAAGTGTGTTGGTTGTTGAGCAATGGGAGGGTAGAGGAACAAGGTTTCCAGATTCTCTCTGTATTTAGTTGACTATTAATCAACTTGTGGGTGAAGGTGAGAGAATTAATGAAGTCCTTGTCTCAACCAACAATTGGTGTTTAATCCCTTGAGAAAACCTCCTCAGTCTTTGGAGTCTTGCTCTAGGGTGACAAGTGTAAGTCAGAACCTGCTGCAGATCTCTATAGTTGGGTGGGTGGAGAGCTGTTGTCGTAGACTCATCTGCCCGACTTCAGTCTTAATTACTGATAAGTTTTTGCAGATGTACGATGTGCCATTTAATATATGTTTGAACAGTGAATTTCATATTTGTATTGGTTACCTGAATGGTGCATGATTTACTCGTGAATGAATAGAAGACGCACTTTGGACTAGTTCCTTGTGGTTGTGATTTGTCACTAGCATTTTGTATGCAGGGAATTATATTTAATATACGTATATAGATTGGTGTTGTACGCTCAGATTAAACAAAATTGTGCGGTTAGTGTGGATAAGCGTTGGGAAGGCATCAGGACCTGTGTTGATTGATTAAGGATGAAACCTAATTATTGAACTAAAACAAAGGAAGACTTTGTACACAAAGGGTCTGTGAAGGAAGACCCGTGTCCACCTCCCTGCACAACGTAGGATTCACTACTAGGATTGATATTCTAAGGAGTGGGGGCTCATTGCAATGAATGTAAAAATACGGGGAATTTTTTATTGTAATGGTTGTGGACTGGAGGAAGAGAAAGACCATAAAATAATAGAAATATATACATGTATATTCATGCACAAGTTTAGGCAGTATGAAATGTGGTGTGTTTGGCTCAGTTAGGACCAAACCCGTCCTTCTGCAATCGTGGTGCCCCACATATATATATGAAACTTTTATTGTAATGGTTGTGGACTGGAGGGAGAGAAAGACCATAAAATCATAGAAATATATACATGTATATTCTTGCACAATTTTAGGCAGTATGAAATGTGGTATGTTTGACTCAATTATGACCAAACCCGTCCCTCTGCAATCGTAATGCCCCATATAATATATTATAATATATATATATATATATAATATATACACAGTGTTACAGGAGCGCTGTGTTATGGCAGCTGGTTTAAGCCCCATAATTAGAGTCAGAGTACACTGGCAGAGTTATGCTGCTTTTTGTTTAGTTTCGACAGATGCCTGCCCCTTAATGCAAGCAATGGGAAGAGTGGCAATAAATCTCCATTAAGTAAACCCATCAAAGAACGAACTCCCCAGAAGTTCAAGTGTGACATGAAGGAAAGGGTCGGGATGATGTTTCCGATATGTACCAACACAGAAGGTTATAGGAGGAGCACGTGAAGGGAGCATTGGGATGATAGTGTAAAGGAGATGATGGTGAGAAAGAGGCAAGGATGACGTGGAAAGTACCTGCATTTCGTTGGAAGCACAGAGACAAGACCAACATAGACGATGAATTGATGCAACAACTAACAGGAAAATTCCCTTCCTGGAGTTTGTTATCTAGAGGTAGCCCTTTGAACAGATATTATGGATCGTCGGGATGAATCAACTCCGGGGTGACATTGTTGGTTGGAGTGTTTGGTTGATGAGGCCACCATACAAATTGACGTGTCCCGGGTGGATATTGTATGCTGCAAGGAATTAAAAGTTCGGGAGCTATGTCTTGAGGATGGTCATATTGCGTGAGCAGAGAACTTAAGCTCTTGGGCTAATCAAGTAGGGTTGCGCTGACAGAAATATATATATATACATACATAAGCGTGTAGGCTTCAATGTCTATTAAGAAAGGCTCGAGCTGGTGGATTATATTAAAGATAACCCCCCTCCTTAACTATAATGTGTATACGATACCTGCGCCGCACAGGTTGGGACTGGACCATTTCGAACTTGGTTCCGGGTCTTGGGTTGTGGTGGTTCTATGAAATTTCTAAGGGTCTGACTTAAAATTGACGGGCATATCTATATATATAATATAGAGAATAACGTAGTTGGGCATGCCACGTGGGGATTACATGGGTGCCAAGTGGAGGGGAAACGAGAAATGATAATTTTGACCTACTAAGGATTTAAAAGATCATAAATTACATTCCTGGAGTCTGATTGGGACAAAGCTTATGCTAAAGTCTGCCTGATACAAATGTGATCTTGACATCCAAGTTGAGTTTAGGAAATTCATAAAATGTTAAAAATTTTCATTACCTCATTTCTTTAACTGTACAGAGAAGTTGGGTTAGCATACTAGACATATCCCTGAGATTAAGGGCTTGTGTTTACATAAATGAATGCCTATCTCTTCTGTCGTTTCATTGCTAACAATACTATCAAATTCAAACAACATAGCAAAATATTTTATCGTGTGTTATGACCACCATTAATTAAGAATCATCATCTATTTTTCTATATAGGTTTTTTCTCCAAATCCTTTTGCAGAGGTATTTATTATCTCTGTATTACACCAAATGCAATGAGTTTTGTGACGACTGAAAACCATTGGAAATGTTTTCGTCAACAAGTTTACTATGTTTATGCACAATGCAATCGCAGTGCACACTTCTATTTCTCCCTTTTATATGAAGTTCGAAAATATAATGTAACACAATGATCAATTAGTGAGACATGCTATTTTTAAACATTATTTATAAACATTGATTGATGCTTATAAGTCTTGCACTGTCAACGTTTTCCTTATATGTGAGAACCATGAGCTCTTCACCAAACATAATCAGTTTAAAAACATACTCCAAAATCCACACAATTCTAATGGTTATTAAACAATTACATCTGGTGAGGTGACAATAATAGAATTTTTGTTTTGGGTGACTTTTCGATTTGCCCCAAAGCTTTCGATTTACAAATTGAAACTGCTCAAAGTTATATCGTGTTTCTGCAAACTGATGCTGGTTAATACTTATGAAAAGAGTAAACCTTTTGAAGCTGAGAGTGAGCCTTAATTAAGAAGTAGCTTATATGAGAGTAAGCCATAATTAAAAGTTACTTGATATGAGCAAGATGTTATCTATCATAAAGAAATCGAAAAGTTTCCAAAGGTTAGGGGATTTACCTTTTGTCCTCTATCCAAACTTCTCTAGCCAAACCAATGAAGGCATTTTTTCCCTTACCTATTTAAACCACTTCAAATTTATGGAAAGTGTAAGATGTGCAAGTTATCAACTCGAAACAGTTCTCATCAAGCTTCTTTTGAACAATCAGATCTATCTTCTGAAACCTTAGCAGACAATTTCATGGACAGAGAAAGTCGATTACCCTCCACGATGGATGGTCTTGTTGCTTTGTATTTTTTCACCAAATTGTGGAACCACGCATAATAGTTTGAGCTCTCCAAAAACACCCCAGAAACCAAACAAATGTTTTGAAATCATCTCAAACCAAGAAAACATAAGAAGATCTACCGAAACTGAAAGACTCAGCCGAGCATATCATCTCTTCGTCATCCCCAGTTGGTATACTACTATTTCACATTTCAATGTGTTGGAAGATCCATTCAGCTTGTAAAAATATTATCCACATAACATGAATCCAAAAAAAGTTTCTATAGATCATGGAAACAACAAATCGAATAGTGGTAAGCACAAACCAAGACGTCAAGAGGTGAAAATCAAGACGGAATGAGATGAATTTACGAGCCAATAATCGCAGTTAACGATTTGCCAATGTAGGTGCGCTAATCAGCCAACCAGATTATCAAGCAGCAACTCGAACATTACTTAAGAAACAACATGGTGCGCTAAAAGGTTGGGGAGAATAACGATGATGCAATTGAAAATTATATGGGTTGACCAATATCGGAGGATGATAGGTATTTGTTAAAATCTTTTCCTCATGTATACCTTTCACATACTTATTTTAAGTAATAGTTTTATATTTATTGTTAAAAAACGTTTGTGTGTTTGTGTAAAGCTTATAAAATTAAGTCACATATTGAAACAGAAAATTGTGAATTGTTATTATATATTTTGTAATAATATTATATATTTTTAATATATAATAAATATATTTTATATATAATTTTTTATTTTATTAAAATTTTTATGGATAAAAATGTAAAATTTAAATATATATAATTCGAATTATTATAGAATATAAAATTTATAATTAATTTTAAAATAAATTATATTTTATTATTTTATCTATAGGCATGTTTAATTTTGGATTATAGTTTTAAAATTTTAATTTAATTATCAATAATTATTAAATGAATAGTAGGGATTTCATCTAAATGGAATATTCTAGAATATTCATAATAATACTTACAACTCAAAGATTTAGATTTATCTCTAAAGTAGTCATATTCTTTTTTCCTTTTCATTAAATTGATAAATTAAAAATAAAGTCTTGTGCAAGTCTAGTATGAAGCTAGTTAGGTTTCTTTGAACATGTGGTATTGATAATACATGGTATTAACCCATGGTATTGTAACTACACCTATTTGCCCAATCTGGATCCCCATGGTAAAGTTGGGAAAATCACCATCATTAAGAATATTGTTTTATATTTTTTAAAATATATAAATATTTAACTTATATACTCTTCTTTTTACAATTAATAGTATTAATAATATTATTATTATGAAACAAAGTTATGATTTAGTTAGATTTTATGATTTCTTTTTTACTTTAAAACATGAGATGTGTAATGAATTGTTTTTATGTTTATTATCGATTGATGCCTAGAGGCAATATCAACCATTTAATTTATATGGATACACTAGTATTATAAGAGTAAAGTGTATTATATAGTTGATTATTAAAGAAATTGTAAACATGTGTTTTTCTAGTAGAATATGGAGTTTTCGAAAAGTAAAGTTATAGTAATAATATATTTAATGTGAGTTATACAATAATTTGTATAGACCCATCCTAACCCTTGATGTATTAAGTTTAAGAGGGATCAATCTCCTGATATTTAAATCTGTTTTAGAATCAAGATAACGTAGACATCGAAAATTTTTATGGTCAACATTAAACCACACACACACACACACACACACACTCTCTATTAAACGAAACATTGAGAAGTGAAGTAATTAAACATCTTGCTAAACAAGTAAAAATATAAGTAGATTTTTACTTTAATTTTCTAATATTTATAATTGACAATGACTTTTTTTCCAATTTTTTTTTTTAAATACCAATACCAGTGTTGACGATGGATCTCCCTCATACTAAAATGTACAGGAAAACACTTATGGTTAAAATTAGGAAACATTTACTATCAATTTCTTTATCTCTCTCTATATAAAGTTGATATAAAATCATGTTATTTAAAGTAGACATTTAAGTGTTTTATTTATGACAAACAATGAAATATTTTTTTTAAATAATATTTATGTATCATTTTATTTATTTTAATGTCACATTGTCACATAATGTCTCTCTCATATTGGTTTATACTGGTTTGTATAGCGCCTCTTGATGAAACTCTCTCTCTCTCTCTCTCTCTCTCTCTCTCTCTCTCTCTCGCTATATATATATATATTGGTATTGTGGCTTTAGCGTTGTCCTTGATGGAAACCTACAATGATGTTAACATAACTATAACCATCACAATCAATTATATGTATATGTGTCAACCTACAGTGATGGCATCATAATTTGTATGGATTGTTTGTTTGTGATGGATTTGTCAATGATTAATGTTTGAATTGTAGAGGCTTAGGTATTAGAAAGAATCCAGAGGTGTGAAAAATAAAAATAGAAAGTGCACACAGGACTCGATAGATTTAGTCAAAATTTTCCTTGGTTTATCTATGTGTTTTATTCAACAATCCTTGGTTTTTGGCCTCAAGTATTAGAGGATCAAAACAGTATAAAACGATATCAACCCAAAACATATATGGGTGCCTTCGTTGAGGTGTTTTATAGTTCGTTTTGAGTAAGAGTGCACCACAGGGTGAGAAGAGTCTAATATAATGAATATGTTTAGTGCAGGGTAAGGCTTAGGTATTACAAAGAGAACACATGACTCGATAGATTTAGTCAACAATTCCTTGGTTTATCTATGTGTGGTATTCAACAATCCTTGGTTTTTGGCCTGATGTATTAGAAGATCAAAACACTATAAAAAGATATCAACCCAAAACATATATGGGTGCCTTCGTTGAGATGTTTTGTAATTCATTTTGAATAAGAGTGCACCACAGGGCCAGAAGACTCCAATATAATGAATATGTTTAGTGCAGGGTATAGTGAACCCAAATATGAAGGAATGGAGCTATGATCTGATTTTTCGCAGGATGGGTAAATATTTAACCTTTGAGATCTGATCTAATGATGTTTATATGTATATAATTTCTTTTTAGAACAATAGGCACATGGCTCAAATGACTTCGTTGATTTACAAATTAATTCAAGGTTGTATGAAAAGATATATATGTTGCAGAGAGGATTTATAGAAAAATATAAGACTCTAATCTGATGAATAAGTTTGGTGCATAGTATAAGGAGCCCAAATATGAAGAAATGGAGCTATGATCTGATTATTTGTAGGATGGGGGAATATTTAACCTTTGAGATCTGGTCTAATGATATTTATATGCGAAGAATATCCTTTTAAAATAGTAGGAATGTGACTCAAATGACTTAGTTTATTTGAAAATTAATTGAAGGTTTTATGCAAAGATATATATGTTGTGGAGAGGATTTGTAGAAAAAATTTGTGTGACATAATGTTGTGGTGCAAGTAAATTCTTAGTGTAGACACAAACAATTCATCTAGCCCAAGAGAGCGGGTCTATCCATAAACAGACAATTTATGGAAAATCTCCTTAAGCGAGAATTAATCAAGAGGGCCTACCTCTTAGAACGCTATTCTGCTTGGTGATAATCCTACTTCCTCACTCCAGCTATCATATGTTTCCTTCCATAGAATACCTTAAACAAGAAAACAACAACAACAACAAATGTGATAGCATGCAATATTGTATTCATCCTACTTAATAGGTCAAGGAACATTAAGCCATTAATATGTAAAATGACACTTCATGTAGGAAATCAATTGATAGTTTCATTAATGTAAATCAGAAAGAGATTACAGCCAGTGCCTTGGCGTTGCTGGTCTCCTCCAATGTACTCATGTTCCCACACTTCTATTAGCACTTTGTGGATAGCCACAACCAATGGAAGTTCAAGGCCTCTTTCCCTCTAGTCTCAAACCAAACCAAAACCACACTATTCTCCCTCAAACACACACTAGAAAGCTATAAACTATAAATGACTTGTCAGTTATTCACACTTTCTTGAAAACTCCAACTACCTTCTGCTTGGGAAAAAGAGAGGCTTATATAGCTTGGATGGATGGGAGATGGTTTCTCTCGTCATGCGAGAAGGTATTATCTCTTGAGGTTGTTCCATCCTAATAGGGGAAAGGAGCCCAAATTGATTTCCCCAGCTCTATCCGGCCCAACCATCTACCAAACTTCCATTACGAAGCTTCTAGATATGGAAGCTTTGGCTCCTTATTTAAAAAAACTTCCAAAAGAGGATCAATTCTACTAGAAAAGGGCTCGGTCGATCTCATCAGTGCAAGGGTTAGTTTTAACCTATGTAAATCAGCACGAGGAGAAAACTGGTCAGTAGCATCAGTCTTGTAAACTAGGATAGAAGGAAGATTCTTAGGAAATGATGCAAAGGGGAATTATTCTACTCATGAAGAGGGACATATTGGGAGTTTCTTCATGGTGGGAAACCATGCCAAGTACACTGTAGTGGTCCTCCAAGATCATAGACGGGGAGTACAGGGACCGTGACAAAATGTTATGTAATGCTTTACAAGTGGAAGCAGGGAACTTGAGTCCATCATCAAAAAACCTGCAAGCAAGAAAAGATACATATACATCACTAAAAACTCTGAATAATGATACATGAATCACGGTATGGACATAGCCATATAGAGAATGATCATGTAAATGGATCCAAGGCATTGGCACAACCATCTAGTAGAAAGGATCATAACGAAACCAAGGTATGGTCGCAACCACCCAATAATGAGAAGGATCACATATAACAACTCATGGTACGGTCGCAACCATACATATGAAAGAGACATGTATATCAACATAACCATGTCACATCGCCTCGCAACTTGGACTTATGTAATCTTATCCCAAGGTCTTGCACTCCAAACGACCCAATCAAAGTACAAAATCTAACATGTGAATGAATGTGTTGAAGTCGAGCATTCTATGAATTCGCTTGATTACCGGTCAATGATTTGAACCGTTAACAAGCGTGAGAGAGACCACCAGTAATGAAAATGGCTCTCAAAGTATTGGTAGCACATTTCATAGAATGTGAATAAAGGAACTGATGTTGAACATCGTGAAATCACCTGATCAAAAGGTAATGATGTGAACTTGTCATCGAGTGAGAAGAACTTTCCATTGGGGCATCCAAGCTCTAAGGTACTGAAAGGGAGTCTCTCGGCCAACTTCCTAGATAATGAGCTGAAGTCGATAAGAAGAGACCATGTCGAAGGAGGGTCATCATGTATCCCACATCATCGATACGAGACAAAGGGATGCAAATGATTTCAGACGATATAGAGAATCATTGGTAAGTGTAACTGCAGAAGGACTAACTCTTGAACATATCGATGAGACAATGTTAGAGTTTGGCAACTGTTGGATGCATAGGATCGGAAAGAAATGAGCGGCCCAACCCAGGAAGGTCAAATTAAAAGGAGGATATCCCATCTCTACACGAAGCAGAAAGTTCCATGTTCAAGAGTGAGCTTCCGACACGACTGATTGAATTTCGGAATTTTCCCCCACCATTTTTGGCAGGTACCCTAATTATTTTTTATCGCAAGTTTGAAGGGAATAGCATATGCTTGCATTGTAAGTTCATCCTTCGAACAAATCGGACCTATTAATTTTAATGAGCCCTAGGAAGGAGAAGTTGACATTCTTTATGGCAACGAATCTAATGTCATTTAATGTTTTAACAAGTCTAACAAAGGTATAACTCGGAATCATTTTAATGTTAGAGAGTTTGAAAAAGACATGGAAAAGAAAACTCCACATGGTCCCTTTTCATACATTTGTCTCTTTCCAGCCTGATAAGGTAGAAAAAGATTCTCGAGAGAACCGCTTGACCATTTCAGTCAAGGAGTACCTTTTTCGTAAATAGTGCATCCCAGCCTGAAAACAGGGTAAACGTATACTAGGTGCATGCCGTTTTGTAGCCTTTTATGAGTTCAAAATGTCAAGATCTCAGCAATATTTTCATGATTAAAGTGTCGGAAAAGAGCTTGAAAGAAGACACCCAATTTTATTCTCTTTTACGAGTCAAAAAGGGTAAAATACTCGATAATAGTTTCATCTTTTACGAGTCAAAGAAGAGCTTAAAGGTGACTCATCCTAGAGGAACCGGGGTATAAAGGGTAGTAATTGGTTTCAGCAATGGAGGAATTGCTCAAAACATGTAATGGTCAAGAGGTTGGCTAATAAAACCACCCATTGTTGCGGTTCCTTAGGAGAGGAATAATCAACCAAGTGAAAGCATATTATCAGCCAAAGAGATGGTGGTGATGGAATAAAACAATCAAGGCTGATATAGTAGAAATCAACTGATGAAAGTGGCAATCACAAGATGTAAATTGGGCATGGATACATTTTTTACACAAGCTTGAACCATGGAGAACTCTGCTTGGGTTCAGATTCATGTTTTCACAAGCTTGAAATGAAAAACTATTCTTCCTATAAGTGCGCATGCCCCTAGAATCAATTAGGAGAGCCTACCTCTTAGAACATTATTCCACTTGGTGATGATCTTGCTTCCTCACTCCAGTTATCTTATATTTCCTTCCTCTGAATACCTTAAACAAACAAACAACAACAACAATAAATGTGATAACATGCAACATTGTATTCAACCTACTTAATAGGTCAAGCAACATTAAGCCATAAAGATGTAAAATGACACTTCATGTAGGAAATCATTCGATAGTTGCATTAATATAAATTTGAAAGAGATTACAACTAGTGCCTTGATGTTGTTGGTCTCCTCCGACATATCCGAGTTCCCACACTTCTATTGGCACTTCATGGATAGTCGCAACAAATGGAAGTTCAAGGCCTCTTTCCCTCTAGTCTCAAACCAAACCAAAATCACACTATTTTCCCTCAAACACACACTAGAAAGCTATAAGCTATAAATGACTTGCTGTTTATCCACACGTTCTTCAAAAATCCAACTATATTTTTCTTGGGAAAAGAGAGTCGTATATAGCTTGAATGGATGGGGGATGATTCCTCTCATCATGGGAGAAGGTCTTATCTCTTGAGGTTGTTCCATATTAATAGAGGAAAGGTGCCCAAGCAGATTTCCTCGACTCTATCCGGCCTAACCATTTACCAGACTTCCATTATGAAGCTTCTAGACATGGAAGCTTCAGCTCCTTATTTAAAAAACCTTCCAAAATAGGAGCAACGTGACGGGAAAAGGGCTGGGTAGATCCAATCGGAATGACGGTTAGTTTTAACCTCTATAAATCAGCGCAAGGAGAAAATTGGTCAGTAGCACCGGCCTTGTAAACTGGGATAGAATGAAGATTCTTGGGAAATGATGCAAACGGGAATTCTTATGCTCATGAAGAGGTACATACTGGGAGTTTCTTCATGATGGGAAATCATGTCGGGTAGATTGTAGAGGTCCTCCAAGATTGTATACAGGGAGTACAGGGACATCGACAAAATGTTGTGTAACAAATATAGTGTATGTAGGGACAAAAGCTTGAGATTTGTTTGGTGACTAGTCTTATACATCTAGAACTGTCTTTATTGACATTGAACAATGAATTGTGTACTTGCACTAACATTCTAATAATGAACCAATCCATGTGTAATAAAGAAGATGTAGATAATATGTATCAATAGTGATTCATATTTCCTTCATTGTCATAGTGAATGGAAGTTGAATGCTTGTTTTCTTAATTCCTTGTGTTGTAGAGAATGAATCAATAATGATATTTTATTTCTCGGATAATATATGTGTCTTGAATTGTTAATATAATATGTTGTGGATTGAATAAGTAAACATATTACAGTGAAGTCTTTGGGTAATGGAAATAGGAAGTACCTTGTTAAGATCAATATATTTGACATTGGTTTGTATTCTGAGTTAGGATATGTATGCAGAGACCAGATTCTGAAGAAAATTGCTGATTCAAAATTCCTTCATTCATGTTGTTTCTTATTGCTTGATTTCAATGATTTGTTGACTATGTTAGAAATATCTGTGTTGCCTATTTTTTTGATGTCCACGGTAAATTTTTGTCCCTTTTTCTACTGATGTAATGTACTAGCAGGAGACGTGTTGCTACTTTTTGTTGAAAATGGTCAACTTCATAAAGGTTCTTGATGTAGTGGGATTTGACAATGACTGGGGTTATGAAAACTCTATTGCTTGATGATTGACTTGAGCATAGTACTTTGAGATTGACAGATACTTTAATATATAGTGAAGGAAGTTTCATATATGTTGTTTCTTATCTCTTTTTGTTAAAAAATTCATGTTCATGTGATTTGATGAGATTGGTTCTTGAAAAAGATGCCACATATTAAAATTGGAATTGAGATTAGCAGTTTGTGTCTTGGTAGTGATCATCTTAACTTGACACAGACTGCGACAATGATTTTTTTTTATGAAGTATGTTCACTTGGCTTATGATAGGATTTATGACTAGAGATGTGATGGATGATGCCATGTAACCATTCAAGGATTGATGGGCATGAGATCTTCTTGTTATTTTGTCATAGTATTTGACATTTTGTATCTATGTTACTGGTTAGTATTTGACAGTATTTGGCTTGGAATCTAACAAGGATTGTGACTTGAATAAGATATGTCATAGTACTGACTTGGTAGTGGATATATTTTCCCTTCTCATTTATGAAACTACTTGTTGGCTTCATGAATCTTTGAGTTAGGTTGGCTTATGACAGATTGTGATGGATGATTGTATTACATAACAATCTTATGGTTGGATCTAATTGATGCTTGAAAATGATTATTATGATAGTAAGTTGCAAGGGAATATTGGCTTGACTTTAATGATTGATATTGGGCATTTTGAATTGGTTTGAATTTGGATATTGGCTTACTTCAGTGATCCAGTGATTAGCATGTTCATATTCAAATTTTTTATTGGTAGTATTGGGATATTGGCTTGACTTCAATGATTGATATTGGGCATTTTGACTTGGTTTTCATTTGGGTATTGGCATACTTCAGTGATTTGGTGATTTTCATGTTCATATTCAAATTTGGTATTGGCAGTATTAGGATATTGGATTAATCTAGTTGCAGTGTATTTAGTTGTGATTAAATATTGATTTAATGATTCAATTGTATTCATTGGTACAATGATTCAGTTTAGTATTTATTTTGGTATATTGATTTGATATTATTACAAGGTGTGGGTCCAGTTTGAAAATACAATGAAAGGTGGCCTATAGGTTGTTTGGTGGTTGATTGAAAGGTGGATCCAATGTGAAAAATTTGAAGCACGGTCCACAAAAGAGTCGAGGATTGTAGACTTAAGTAAGGGAGTTAGAGCTTCCTTCTGGTAGGAGCTGATAAAATTGATTAGGGGGTAGTAGCTTCCTTCCAATGGGTGTTGGAGAATGAGTGGAGGTTATAGCCTTCTACAGGTAGGATCCTAGATGTTGAAAAGAGTCTATGTTATTACAATACCAATATGGAAAAGAATTTTCTTTATAACAAAAGAAGAATACAAAGATGACATTTGCGGTGGTTTTCTCCAATATTGAGTTTCCATCTAAAATCTCGATGTCTATATGTGATTGATGTGATGATGTGTTTGATGGTTTACATTATTTTATTCAGAATATTTCTTAACATTTATTGAATAATCTATAATCTATAACATTGTCATGATGATAAATTTCTAAATGAAAGCATGAGCTAGGTAAAGTTTGAATTGGGAATGAAATATTGATTCACACCCCTTAGTATTTCTAACAATTGGTATTGGAGTATGTCACTCTAGTAGAAGATTAACAACTTGAGGGTGGATCAAGGAAAATGGGAAGGAAAAACAAGAATAAAGAAACACAAAGGGAGAGGACAAGAGAGGAAAGAAGTGACAATGATGTATCTTATGTCATGGCAATATCTGCATTAATGGATCAAGGACAAATTGTATTAAAAGATATCAGAAAATATTTAGATTCGGGACCACATCATTTTATTTTAGTCAAGAATGAGGAATATAGTGATCAAGAATCATAAGGTATTGGATATTGTTCTAATTCTACTATGTTTCCTTGCATAAGTAGCGATGATGATATTAAATCAACTGAAATTTATCTCATGGGTAGAAGTGAAAGTAATAATTATGTAGATTAACCAAATTAAAAAATAATGGATCTAAAAGAAGAGATTGAAGCTCACAACTAAAAATAGAGACCACCAAAAGTTATTATAACTATTTGATGAAAAGGAGAGTTCTTATAAAGAATAAATTATTAGGTTAAAGACTCGACTTGAAGAAGGAAGCAAAATTGAAGAAGGAATGAGGAAGTAGCATAAGGAAAAGGAAGATCAATGTCAAACATTCGATGATATAGTTACTTCATTGGGAAATGAACTTGGAAAGAAGGTAACTAAAGAGTATGCAACAACCATGTAACTTAAAGAAATAACCAGATATTTTGAAGGACTTGAAGTAGATATCATCTCTCTCAAATATGATCTTGAAAAATCAAACAAAAAATATGAGGAAAAACTTCAAGTATTTGAAGGACAATAAAATGAGTTAAAGAAGATATCATCAAGAACACATTTGGAAAATAAAAAAGTAGAAAAATGTGTTGAGGTAAGTATACTAGAAAGTAAATTAGAAGAAAAGGATAAGAAACTGAGATTTCAAGATAACTCTAAGATATTAGACAATCTTCTTAACAATCAAAGATCCCCATCCATGAAATCAAGCCTTTTTTTTTAATGAAAATGTAAAGGGAGAATCCAACTCTCAAGCTTGTGCAAGTAATCTTAAGACAAACAAAGAAAATTCTGAAAATTCTAGTCAATCAAACCAATAAGAAAGGAAAATAAATTTTGAAACGAAATCATTTGCTCCCAATAATAGAAACAACAATTGATTTTCTCCTCTAAAAAATAATATTGATTTTTTTATCTATCATCAATTTGGACACATTGAATCCAATTTCAAAAGTATATTCATAGGAAGATCATCAGCTCCCAGATACTTAGGTTTCTTTAAAGGGTATTATTTTACATGCAATGTATTTGGTCACAAACAGATTCATAGGAAGTTTTGACATGTAGCCAAAGAGTGCATGAATAAACAATAAATTCATTCAGACAAAAAAAAGACTCCCTACAAAGTAAGTCATTATACAAGAAATTTGTAATCCAGAGATATTGAAAATATGGATCCATTAGCACTACTCATATTAAGCAAAAGGGAGAAGAAAAAATAAGGTGTGGACTTTCTCTATGCTCATTTGAAGAAGAAGATCAAGGTACATTGATATTGGATTCCCTCAACAAATGTCTATAAATAAGGATAAATTTATCTCTCTTAAGAAAAGAAAGAATGGTAAGATTATTCTTGGAAATGGTTCATCTATAAAGGTACTAGGAATGGGTAATGTTGATATTTATGTTAAGAACAGAGAAGAAACTAATATTATTGGTTAAAGGGATAAAGAAAAGAATACTAAGTGTAGGGAAAATAGTTGATAAAGGGAATGTAATTATATTTACATCAACTGGATGCAAGATTATAAAAGAAGATACTAGAGAATTCATAGTGAAAGGATTTTGAAGCTCATATAAATTATATGTACTAAAGAAGAATATAAGAAAAAATAAGAGGTTTGACTCATCTTCTCCAGATTCTAAGTAAAATAAAATAGTCCCCACTATTGCATGTTATATCTAATGTTATTTCTTAAAGGAATGCATGGCAATCAGCTCCACAAGATCAGTGATGCATGATCTCTTGGGGAGCCTTGCATTGACGATTTAATATGTTATTTTGGTAATGATTCATGCTTCTAACGCTACATTTTTTATGCATGGGATAAGATATGACATATCTAGCAGGAGCTACTCATATGTTTCCAACAAAATGTTATTGGAATTATTGTTGTGATTGTTGATTTATGCATCTATTATTGGTGATTGACACATGTTCATGGGGATCATCTCTTATTAGCTTTTCTATCTAACTTATCATTATTAATGTTGTGATGCTTCTTCTTATATTGATACATTCCCTTACTATTAGAAGCGAATTTTTTCTCTCATTAACGATTTCTTATTCTTGTTCATCAGTCTACTTGCATGGTGATTGACAAAGGGGTTGTTGATTAATATTAATGCTATACTTCATGGACATTACTATTTTAGAATTGCATATCATGGTTGATGATTGGTTGATGTGCTTCTTCATTTATGTTGTCTCACATGGTATTGTTGATGGATATCATGATGATAATGAAGTTCTACCTGTTGATGGATGGAGAGTCTCATTGCATTGGGAGATGAATGGTTGTACTCATGTCTACCTCATTAATCCTTTTACCTCTATTGCATATATCTAGTGGATATAATTTATGCTTAGGGGGCGCATGTTCAGTTGAGTTCTTTATTTCACATCAAAAGACTGGAATTATAATGTTGTATATAACCATGGGAGTTCTTCTCTTGGTTTGGTTTAACCCTTTGCACTTGAGGTCCGAGGGGGAGAGACACTCGGTTTTTTGAAGAAGTTTTCCATAAAGTCCAAATGGGGATATTGCTGGAGTTATGGATCTAGTGTTGTTCTTGATGGAAACCTAAAATGATGTCAACGTAGCTATAAACATCACAATCGATTATATATCTATGTGTCAACCGACATTGATGTCATCACAATTTGTATGGATTGTATGGTTACTTGTTTATGATGGATTTGAAAATGATTAGTGTTTGAATTACATATGTTTAGGTATTATAGAGAGTCCAAATGTGCTTACGGGTGTTTATAAATGTGCATAAGTAACTAAGAGAAGTCATGAGGGGAATAAATTTAGTTTTTTCCTATTACCTATCTTAGTCGCACAGAGGGAGGCTTAGTAGTGCAACTAGAAGTCTCTAACCATATGAAAGAAGGCCTATGAGGGCGACTGAAGCCATTTTAACTGAAAATTTCCTTGATCATGGTTGCAGACAGGTTAGTAAGTAAAGAAAAATACAAATACCAAGTGCGCAGAGGGCTTGATTGATTTAGTCAAATATTTCCTTAGTTTATCTTCCTATGGTATTTTGGAATCCTTGGTTTTTGGCCTAAGCTATTGGAGGATCAAAACACTGTAAAAGGAGATAAAACCAAGGCTTCTATGTGTGTATTCATAGAGATGTTTTCTAATTCATTTTGAGAAGGAGCAAAACATAGGGCAATGAGAATCCAATATAATTAAATTTTTTGGTGTAAGGTATAAGGAGCCCATATCTAACAGAATGGAGAAATGATCTGATTGATTGCAGGGTGGCTGAATGTTTAACCTTTGAGATATGATCTAGTGATTTTTATATGCAAAGAATGTATTTATATAATAGTAGGCATGTGGCTCAAATGACTTAGTCAATTTTCAAATTCATTGAAGGTTGTATGCCGAGATATATATGTTACAGAGAGGATCCATAGTAGAAATTTTTGTGAATAAATATAGTGTATGCAAGGAAAAAATCTTGATATTTTTTTGGTGACCATTCTTATATATATACATCTGTCTTTATCAACATTTCGTAATGATTTATGTACCTGCACTAACATGCTAACAGTGCTTTGATCCATGGCTAGTAAAGAAATTGTAGACAATATGAATGAATAGTTATTCATATTTCCTTGAATCTCACAATGAACGGAAGTTGGATGTTTGTTTGTTTAATTTCTTGCATTGCAAAAATGAATAAAAAATGTGATTTTCTTTCATGGATAATATATACTTTCTAAATGGTGAATATAGTATGGAGTGACTTGAATAAGTAGACATAGTACAATGAAGTATTTCAGTAATGGGAAGTGGAACTACCTTGTTAAGATCAATATAATTGACATTGGTTTGTAATTTGAGTCAGAATATATATGCAAAGATGAGATTCTGAACATTATTATTGATTTAGAATTACTTCATTCATGCTACTACTTATTCTTCAAAATCAATAATTTGTTGACTATGTTTACAGAGATCTATGATGGCTATGTTATTTATCTCCAAAGTACATTGTTGTCATTTGTTCTACTAATGTAATGTACTAGCACGAGACTTGTTATTTCTTGTTGTTGCATATGGTAATCTTCATAAGGGAACTTGATGTAGTGGGATTTGACAGTGATCGTGGTTATGATACATCTAGTGCCTGATCATTAACTCGAGCATAATACCTTTACATTTGATACTCTGAGAAAAAATGAAGGAATTTTCATATGTGTTTCTGCTTATGCATTTCTATTATTGCAAGAAGCTTCACATTGATATGATTCTATGAGCTTATTGCTTGATAGAGATGCCACCTATTAAAATGGGAATTGATATTACCAGTTTGTGACTTGGTAGTGGATCATATTGAGTTGAAAAGGACCATGATAGTGATTTTGGTTTGATCAAGGATGTTGACTTGGCTTCTGATGCTATTTATGATAGTAGATGTGATGGATGATGTCTTGTAACCAGTCAAGGTGATGGATACCAACAAAAGGTATCTTATAAGGCCATGTTTCCACCCTCTAGTCCATATTTTATCCTTTTATCACATTAATTAAAATAGTTTTGTCTATAATGTGTTTAATAGGAACACTAAAGTATGTTTTTCATGCTTCGTGAGCTAATGTGGTTAATGTCCAAGAAAAATATAATCCTTTAGTACATTTATGATGCAAAGGCATGCTGGAGACATACAGAGGAAGTGTAGGATGTTTTTCCCTTGCATTTTCTCTCCTTTGACTCAAAGTGATCCCTAGAATCACTCATGTATAACTTGATGTCCATTGGTAGCCAATGAAATCATGTGAATGTGACGATCTAAGGGAGCTAGATCCAATTTTATCGATATTTTCGACGGAAGAAACCCTCTTTCCAAGGACGCTACTCCACATCCATATTTGTATAAATCAATAAACCCAAGAGTTGATTAGGATTCAATGTTTGGAAGCACAGAGGGCTACCAAGAGCCAAGTACTCAAGATTGGCATTTCTTTTCTTATTTGCATGATGTATCTGAACTCTATTTTATATTAATGAAAGGTTTAATGTTTCTTCACACCTAAGTTTATCACAGAGAGCTAAGACATGTTGGGTTAGGGCCCAACCTAGAGGCTTTGGTCCCTCTTTATGTATGTTGTTTATGCATTATTTTAGTAGTAGCATTTTCTTCCTTGTTTGAGTAGAAGTTTATTTACTAGAAAATTGTTGTTGCATGCATAATTACCACCTATCAGGTGGGAAGTTTGGTTGAGGTGTCCACAATAGCAAGAAAAAAATATGTGGTTTCTTTCCTTTGCAATTTTCTAGGATTTAGCTCATTGTCTCTTGCATACTCGATTTCTACAATTTAGGAGTTAAAATAATCTTTCTGAAGTTTTCATGTATGTAGGTTATATGCACGTTGTATGTTGAATTAATTCTTAATGAGATCAAATCTTTCTTTATTTGATTTTATAAAATTTAACTCATCCTTTCTTTCTTATCGTATTTTTCTATAATTTGATAATCATTTTGAGTGCAAGAAAAGGGATTGTTGTTGGTATGCAACTACTATGAGTGGCTTGTAGAGTTGGAAAACTCATCCTATATTCCACTTTCGATCATGAAATCCTTCCTTTTCATCCCACAATTCCCTTAGAATTCTGCCACTGACACAAGATTTCTAGTTAATTTGAGGGACACTGTGTGCATTTATTTTTTTGCAAAAAGGGCCTCTAAGAGGTAATGGGATTGAGTAAATCCTTACACAACCCTCATATAACCTTACATATCCTCTCCCACCCTTAAATTACATTTTTTGCCCTCAGGATACTCATAGAATAAAACCTATAGAAAAACAAGGCAATCATGTAGCATCTTGTAGTAATCCTATAACATCCTATAGAAATCCTATAGGAGTCCCTAAACTTGACTAGATTTTCTCCGAAAGATTGGTTTTTGTATCTTAGGTCTGAATAATTTCCCTTGGGGTTTGAATCCATGATTGAGGAGGACCCAAGACCACTTTGAACTTGATTTTTTCTCACCACAAATACAATTATGTAATTAGGATTAGGTGACAAATCTCTAAATTGAATGATAATGATGATTTTCTTACGAAATGTGTATGAGCTTTGTTACTCCAGCTAGTCCCTTTGAACGAATTGATTAAGAGGGCAATTTTCCAATACAAAATATATCAGGACTATTTCTCTGAATTCATTCTCTTAGGATTTTAATTACAAAGTAGTGTTCTTGCATAGGATTAGTTTATTTTCAAAGAAACTTTTCACATTCTAAAATTACATGAATTATTCAAATTGTTGCAAGTACCACAACATTTATATTCGACATATATACAAGTGTTTTTAATTCCTACAATTATTATAGCATTTAAATTCTTACAACTAGGGTTAAACTTTACATTTGATGAATGGCACATTCCATTTCTACAAGTAAAGAAATTGTTCTTCAGTCCTATAGTTAGATCAGAAGTTTCTTTTTCATGCAATTTCCTTCCTTGATATAGCTAAAAGAGTGGTCTTTGTATGCCTTGATTGGGCCCATTACCATAAGGTGGCATGAGTAGAACTTCAACTACTGTGCATACAAGATGGTCACCTCCTAAGTTTGTATGAACCTTGTGTTGATAATTAAAGTTGGTAGCCTTGGGATTCTCAACAATATTGTTGTGACACTAAATATCATCACTTTTTGGCACTGTTGTTGAGGAAGTTTCCAAGTAGGTGTTTTTTCTACTTATAGGTTACCTTTCTTTCTTTTTCCATCATTTGTTCTGCATCAACATTGTTGATTTTAAAAATATTAAAAAAATAAAATAAAACACAAAAAAATGTTATTTCTTTCATGCCTCCTAAGAGTAGGGATAATCAAGGGAAATTTATACCAAACACCCCCACCCCCTCAATCATTCAACCATTCTTCTTCTTCGGTGACTATGAACTTCCCTCTTTGACCACAAGGGAGCTGGAAAATCCTCTAGATGAGCAACCTAAAATTTTTTAAGAACCCATAAGGGAGGAAGAGCCCATATAACCTATCCAAAACATGGATGAAAATAGGAAAATTGAGTTATTTCCTATCTGAGTGACTAATGGGGAGGCGAGGATGAAGAATATAATCCCTACTTCCCTTCCACATTTCCACAGCTTAGCCTGCGATGACCCTAATACATTTATGTTTCAGTTTTCTATAGTTTGTAGGACCTATGGCTATGCCTTTGATGAACAAAAGATGAAGTTGTTTCCCTCCACCCTGAAGGGTGGAACATTGCATTGGTTTATGAGTCTACCTTGATGTGGCATCACTACATGGGCACAAATGTACCAAGCCTTTAATCATAAGTATATGGACTATTTTAGGTCTAAGGAGACAAAAGAAGAAATCTTTAGTATGACCCTAGGGCACATGATTCCTTAGAAGACTATGAGGAAAGGTTCCAACTCAATTATAGGAGGACTAGCTATACCCTTGATCCTAAACCAATCAGGCTTATACTTCTCTGAGGAATTAGGGAGGATGTAATGGAGACTATCAATATGCTGTCTGGAGGAGATATTTACCAACTAACTTATGATGACATAAAGACAATATTCAAGAATCATTCTAGCGTTTCTAGGAAGAAAGGTAGGTCCTGTCAAGGCATGGTCAAGTATTCTCCCTCTACATCGACTATCAAACATGAGATAGGGAGTATGTTGGAAGACTTTAAGAGTGAAATTTTGCATAAATTTTCCTTACAGATGGATACTATGTTGATTGAAAGGAATCCAGAGGAAGCATAAAGGGCACAAGCCATATTGTTCCCTAGATTCACTAAGAGGCATCCCATATATGAGTTCCCACTAAAATCCATAATGGTATGCTCTGTCTGTGAGGAGAACCATGCAGAAAACAATTGAACCTCTCTTCTAGGCCTAAAATTTGTGTACCTAGGAGATGAGAATGGCCTAGAGCAGCCCTATTCCATCAACTAGAGGATGCCCCAAGGCCCTCAATCTTATCAACAGGGCATACGAGGTGAAATATATCCTTCTTGCAATTCAAAATAGAATTCAACTTTCCAGCCTTAGTACCGTCCAACTCATCCATGTTGGTCCATGCCCTCTCCTTGGTCTTATTCTCCTCAATCTCCTCTTCATCTTGTCAACCCACCTTTCCAGCCATATCAATCTTAGCCTCCTCATTGGGGCAACTCATCATAGGGATGGAGGCCTAAAGAAACCAAACCTCCTCCTCAACATCAACCATAATTACCTCAACATAACCCACCTAAGAAACTCAAATGCTTGACCAAAAAAATTCGAACCCGAATAATAAGAAAGAAGAATAGGTTTACAATGGAGAAACATCCTATTGTGCTTATTTTATGGAAATTCAAGAGATAAACCTTTGACTTAGGATGATAATTTCACATGCTCACGCACCTTCTCCACCTTAAGATATTAAAGAAGAGAGGGAAGATAGTACAACTGAAGCCAATGCACCTGCTTATTCTAAAATGCTTTTCCAACATAAATAACACACCCTAGAAGAGGTTGAACTTCTGGGAGAATTGAGGAACTTTTTTGTTAAAATACCACTTCTCCAAGCCATCAATGATGCCCCCATTTACAAAAGTTTTATCAAGGAAGAATGTTTCAAAATTCGTCGGAGAACAAGAAGAGATGCCCCCATTATCAATGTTATTGGGAAGTCTAATGATTGAGAAGGTGATCTCTCCAAAGTACTTGGATCCTCGTAGCCCAGTAGTGGATGTGCACATTAATAGAATTATCGTCCCTAACACGTTGATTGAGCTTGGGGCTACAATCAATTTTATGACGAAGGATATTATGCTGAAGCTCAGTATCCAATAATCTTTGAGGAAGACCACCACAATACTACAACTTGTAGATAGGTCCACAGTATCCTTTGATGGAGTTATTGAGGATGAGAAGGTCTCTATCAACTCCTTGGATTAACCCATGGATTTCTCTCTCCTCCAACCCCTAACCAAGTTTAATGGTTACTCTCTCATCCTAGGGAGACCTTGGTTGGCCACTGTTGATGCCTACATTAGTTGCAAGGCTAGGAACATGACCATCAAGAATGGGCATCTCTCAAAGAAACTTGTACTATACCCCCTTGTTCAACCTTCTATTGAGAATTAATTACCCTTGTGGATAGAGGATGAGGAAAAAGAAGAACTATATCATACATTCCTCTACCTATTCTGAACACTAGATATTGTTGTAGGACATAGAAAACTTGAGGAATATGATCTTATTGACTATCTCCTACATAACCAACCTCCCATTTCCATGCCAATTGATGAACTGGTGGAATAATTCTTGGAACAATTTGAGGGCAATCTATGGACTGATCTGTGTTATGTTGATTGTGATCAAGATCATTTTAATATTGTGTAAATAAGCCCATCAAAAACTCTAAATATCAACTACTCTCTCTCAATCGAGCAACAAGATAAGTGATGCATTCCCTTGAGTAATCATCTTGATGCTTTCTCTTGGGACTCTAAGGAAATGAAAGATGTGCATCCCTCAATCCGTACTCATCATATATGCATTAAGGAAGGATGCAAACCTATGGAAAAACCCCATAGGAGGACAAATCCTTCCCTTAAGGACATTGTAAAAGAAGAATTGCAAAAGATGCTAGATGTAGGGTTCATATGCTCCATTTCAGAGATTGAGTGGGTGTCCCCTCTTGTCATAGTCCCCAAAAAGAATGGGGAGTGGAGAATTTGCATTGATTATCGAGAACTTAACAAGGCTAAAAATAAGGACAATGTTGGCTTAGTGGGTCTTGACCCAAGTTCAGAGTTAATTGTGCCAAACAAAACCCTACACTACTGTCCCTCTCGACATCAACCCACATAGCATGAGCTGAAGTCTCGCCCAAAGCAGTATGGGGAGATGATGGAACCAAGTTTCCACATCGAGATACTAATTTGATGTCTTTTATTTCCATAGATCTGTCGTTACGCAGATCTGTAAGCTCCTAGGGCTCGGTCCTGAAACTTCCTTTGAATAGCCTCTAGACCTTCGAGAAGGTCTAAAATAGGTCTTTTTGGACTCTTACCAAATGAATTATGCACGTAGACACATCAGAAAATATTCCTAGATCTAAGCTCGCGCGGATCTACTTAAGTATTTAATAAACATAATAGAATGTATTATAATCTTCATGAAAGTACTTAACATGTATTGCATATAGTTAATAAGACTTATCCGATAGAGTCGCACATCAATAGATCAATATTTCACAAATACATTATTCCATCACAGCATATATCACAAACATAAATAACATAAGTAAACAGATAAACATAAATATTCTTCAACGATCTTCTTTATTGATCTTCAATATGGCACTATAGACTCAAAACTGCCTTGCACACTCAGCTGCAGGTGTCTGCGCACTCAACGATGGACACTACTCTAGGCCCCAGCACACTTAGCTGCAGAGCATTTTACCTTCTATCTACATGCTTCTTAGTTTCCCTTTTTTCCTCTCTTAGACATAGACATGCCTTACACTCTCAAATACACACCTATTTATAGCTTTTTATGTACAATCCCATGGTCTGCAGACCATGGGTGGATTTGAAACCCGAGTCAACTTTTCATAAATAAGGGGCTAAAACCCATTTTGACTCCTAACTATCTATGTGTTATGCATCCACAAATCATGCAGACTTTACATATTTTACCAAAATTTACATCGATACTTGGGTTTTTAACCCCAAAGCTGACCCTGGGGACTCCATCCCAACAGACAATTTCCCTCATCCTCTCGTTGACCGCATCCTACATGGCCCTATAGGGAAGAGATTGCTTTCCTTCCTAGATGGATTTAGTGGGTATAACTAGATACATATCATCCCATAGGACCAAGACAAGACCAAATTCACATGTCCTCGGGGAAAATTTTCTTATAGAGTCCTTCCATTCAATTTGTGTAATGTCCCTTCTACCTTCAAAAGGGAAGTTTTAAATATCTTTGCTTGCCTTGTTCATGACACTGTTGAGATGTACCTGGATGACTTCACCCCTTATGGATGTGACCTTGAGGAAGATATTTGTAATCTATGTAAAGTATCAAAGAAATTCATTGAGATGAATCTTTCATTATGTCCAGAGAAATGTGAGTTTTTGATGAATGTAGGTATTTTATTAGGCCATTCCATATCCAAGGAAAGGATATAGGTTAATCCCAACAAAGTTTCCATCATTAAAAGGGTCCCTACCCCTAAACAACAAATGGATGTCAAAAGCTCCTTAGATTGTCTAGGTATTATAGAAGGTTCATTAAAGACTTTACTTTTCAACCCTGTTTGGATTGGTGGCTAAAGATTCAAACTTTTTTGGATAGATAGATGTCAAGAGGCCTTTGAAGTACTAAACGAGAAGTTGACCACTACACCCATCCTTAGGGGCCCCAATTGGGCATTACCTTTCCATATTCACATTGATTCATCATATAAAGCTATAGGATCAAGCTTAGGATAAGTGGAAGATAAACTTCCCAATGTTATATATTTCATTAGTAAGAACCATTCTAAGGTTGAAATTAAGTATACGGTCACTGAAAAAATAATTCTTGGTTATGGTTCTCTCTTTGAATAAGTTTAGGCCCTATATCATTGTCTATCAAACCTTTCTTTACACTCACCATGCAACCATTAAGTATTTAGTGAATAAATCTAATGTCAATGTTAGAACCATTAGATGGTTGCTACTATTGTAGAAATTTGATTTAACTATTATTGACAAACCAGGGAAAGAGAACATGGTTGCAGATTTTTTGTCAAGACTAATCTTGCCTACCAATGAGGAGCTGGTAGATGACAAACCTCTAGATGAATCCCTATTTTCCATCTCGGTGGTATCTCCTTGATTTCATGATACATCCAACTACATGGTTGCTCAAAGATTCTCTCCTAATATATCCTTCAAGGAGGAGCAAGATTATCAGGAAGTGTGCCCCTTTCACCTTGATTGGGGGAAATCTCTTCAAGTTGGGGCCAAATCATATTTTAGGGAGATGTGTAAGAGAATAGGAGGTATTTGAAATCCTCTGATCCTTCCATGATGGAACCTATGGGAGGCGTTTTTCTACTAGAAGGATAACCTACAAGATTTTACAAGTTGGATACTACTAGCCTATTATGCATCAAGATGCTTAGAGGTACAATATTGGATTTGATGAGTGCCAAAGGACGGGTAGGCCTACACCAAAGGAAGGAATTCCCCGAAAAACTGAAGTGAATTTGGATGCCATTTGAGAAATGGGGCATGGACTTCATGGACCTTTTAATCCCCCATCAGAGAAAAAGAGATACATCATTGTGTCCACTACTTGCTTGACCAAGTGGGTTGAAGAAACGACATCAAAAGTAAAAATTGAGGAGAAAGTGGTTGAAATTATGAGGGAGAACATATTATACAAGTTTGGCAATTAACCCCAAATTTGATTGTAGACATCATGGGGCAACACCATATCAAGCACAGGAAATCCACTTCCTATCATCCTTAAGAAAATGGGAAAGTGGAGGTCATAAACAAAGCCTTGCAGAACATTTTGACCAAGGTTGTCAATAGTACTAGAATGGATTGTGCAGACTAGCTTGTACGTATGAGTTGGGCCCGCATTATTGTTAGTGTAAAGATTTCATAAATATGTACCAAAAATGCTTCACTGAAATCACTGGTGACAAGTGACCCTCACAACAATATGTAATTTTTTACACTTCATATCTGCAGTAAAAAAATGAAAATACCTTGCAACAAATAGATTGTATGCGATCCAAAACATGAAACAACAAGAAAAATCGATGCGATAACCCAATAGATGAATACTTTTTAAATGAATAATGTTTTTATTAAATACAACCGGTGAAGCAGATCTACAACAAGGGTTTTCAAATGCCCCTCCATGGGATGGGTCCTTTGATGTCCTTGTTTCAACAATCTTGTATCTTTCTCAATGAGAGGAAAACCCAAAACAAAAGAGTAGAACTCAAATGGGATGTCGAATGTGAAGTGATGATAGTGGTGACAATGATAATGATCGTGGTGAAGAATGAATGGAAACCCCTCCTATTTATAACAAACTATTGGGTAGATCTCGAAAATAATAAAATAATGTTAAACAAATCAAGATATAAGCATTAGGAATACTTTATTATATTTTTTGGAGAAGGAAAACATATTCAAAATGGTCAAATATCTTTATTTACAAATAATTAACAAATAAAATGATTTATTAATTATTTCACGAGGATGAAGAAATGTGTGAAATTGAAATAATTTTTAAATAGTGATTTAACAATTATTCCAAAAACATAATTTAGGAATAATAAGTAAATAGTGATTTACTTAATTATTCATAGGTAATTTAGTCAAATGTGAGAAGGAATAATTATCAAATAATGATTTATTCAATTAGTCTCATAGGGTTTTTTAATTTTAATAAGAAATAATTTAACAAAAATGGTTTACTAAATTATTTCACATGGTTAAAGTGGCTTTACTATGGTAAAATTAATCCTACATGGTGTATTTTGATCCACCTAGGTAGAAATGGCTAGGTGATCATTTTTTAGGTGATAACAAATAACAACTCGAAAACCATTATTAGATTCACCACATTCGAGTTGGTCTATGGAAATAAATCCTTGTTTTCCATTGAGCTCGATTAAAATACCTTGAGGATGGCAACATTGTTGGTTTTAGAACTTACTACAACTCAACAAGAAAGGTTGCTTTAGCTCAATGGCTTGCATGAGCTCAGATTGTAGGCTCTCTTGCACACTACAATACTCCATCTATAGAGGAAGATCTAGAATGATAAATATATTAGGGAGAGATATGTTCAAGAGGGTGATTGGGCCCTCCTGTATGATTCAACGTTCAAGGATTTCAAAGGGAAAATAATGACAAGATGGTTGGGCTCCTATATAGTGGGAAAAATAATGTAAACTATCAAACAAGAACCGTACTGAATACCCATGTATTTGAGGTAGGAAGAAATTAGCCTATTTTGAAAAGTGATGATTTAGAATAAACCTATTTTTTTTAACCATATTTTTGAAACTTTAAATTCTCTTATGTGTCACGTATGAATAGTATTTTTAAAATGTCAGTTATTTTCATGCTGATTTTCAAAAGTCTTGATGCAACATCAACCCCTTTTTTAAGAAGACTTATTTTCAACACTTTAAATTTTCTTTAGTATTAAGGGTGGATAATTATTTTTTAAATTTAAACTTTTTTGAAGTAGTCTTCTCCTTCTTCCCTGACATATTTATTTTTAAGCATTTTTCAGGTTTGTGTTTTTTTATGTTTATTTTCATTTATTTTTTAGTGAGATCTTCATTTTTTTTGCATAACATATTTTAAAGTTAGGATTTTATATATATTTATCTATCAACAAGTAATATATCAATACACATCAAATAATTGTCACTAAAATGTCAATAATTTTTAACATTTGACATAAAAAAACACATTTTAAATATAAATCTAACAAAAAAATTACACATTTTGGGATTTTTTTGCTAAAAATAACATGTCAAATAAACCATTTTTCTGGGACAAATTTAACAAAAATAACTTTAAAAATAACAATTTTTATGAATTTTATGTCAATTTCTTTTTTACTAACCATAGTATTTTTTTTCAAAAAATGAGGATTCCCATAAAAAGTAAAGTGAAAATCACATAACACAAATATTAAACATACATCAACAATCATTCAATACGTATTCTTCTCATAAAATTTCAAATTCAAAACATTACAAGTATAACTAATGAATAGTCCCAAAGAACGAGCTTGATTTGCAACCATAATTGAAATTTAATCAAGAATATCATATAATCCATGCTTATCATTGTTATAGAAATTTTTGGGCATTGCAACCCCAATCACACATGTCCATCAACCAAGGGCTTCTAAGTCCCTAAAAGTGTTGCTTCACACCCTAAAGGAACAAGGTCAGCTGATTACATCATCTGCCAGAAGTTCTCCATGGAAAACTGCTCAGAACTGGTCAAAATTGGACTATGCAGACTGCCCAGTGCAGAGGGTGCGATGCATCTCATTTGCTTAGTGTAAAAGGTGTGATGCATACTAGAAAGCCCTTCTATAGGGTGCGATGGGCGAGAGTAGACAAATGGCATAGACAGTTTGCAAGGTGGTTGATCATGGAATCTTCCAGAAACTTCTTCTGTGACACTTGCCTCTCTGAATTTGCCAAGGGATGAGTAAGAGATCATCAATCTCCAAGTGGAATCAAGAACTATCAGAGAGAGGACACTAATCAAAATCCCAGAAGCTGATGCACACCCCTACAATCATCTATATATGGATCCCTCATCCCAGAGATCTAGAGGCTGGAATCTTGTATCTTGTAAGGAAGTGTTGTTGGTTTCCTAGTGCAATATCATAGTGTTGGGTGATCTAAGATTTTCATGAGGTGAAGAAGGGCTTTCATGCTGAGAGGATGACGCTGGGTCAGAACAATTGGTTTTAATCCTCTTTGCTATTCTTGATATTCATAAAGTTATTCAAGCTTTCCTCCACATTTTTGTATGTTTGATGATATATGCATTTGTGTGGTCAATACATATCTGGTCATGTATTGCTTATGATTGTAGATCTCTATTCTTCGATAGTATTATGCTGCTTTGATTCCATAGGTGCTCTTTGAAGCTGGGTAGATGAAGAAGGGGTGGCAAATATCGATCAAAAGGGAGAGGAACCAAGCACAAGACTAAGGTTGGTGTCCCTTGTTCCCCTCTCATCTACTTCTCATAAAGGAAAGTGAAAGTAGTTTTTGTTTGTTTATTTCTAAGATAGCTACCAGTGTTAGTGGTACTAGTAGCTCTGAGTGGACACTAGATTTCCCGATAACAAAATGGTGACTCTACTGAGGAGCGAATAGGTTGTTTGCTTGTCTATATTTGTTTGTTTTATAAACTTATAGACGAAGCCTGAAGTCAAGCCAGCTAGCCTTCGAACTGCATTTTCTATGCAAGTGAAAAGTAGATAAATGTTGCTTTAGTCTATCTGTGGGTTTTGTTTATAAAATGAACAATCGATTTGCAAACATTCTACTTGCCCTAGTGGTGGCTCTATTAACCTCATTAGATCAGCCCCATGTGATTTATAATTACTGAACATCACTTGCTGGGCCTAAATCCTTGAACTGAGCTGCAAACTGTGATCAAGAACTAAGTTGAAGTCTCGTCCCTGGACCATCACACCTTCTACTCTTGGGAATCTGGATGCATCGCACCTCCCGTGTGCAGTAGGTGCGATGTATCACACTTTCGCTGTGTTACAGGTGCGCTGATTAGACAAGACCTCTTGTGCTTCCATATTTTGGTTTTTTGTTCACTCTCTTCAGCTTTATTTAGGATTTTTCATGTCTGTGATCAGTACACCTATGTGGAAACCCCCTTCCTTTCCATCATTCCACCTCCATTGTGCAAAGAACTGTGAATGCCTTTATGTATTGTGTGCCATTTTTAGTTCTCTTTTACAAAGAAGTAGCGTAATATAACTGTCGTTTTTTTATTTGGAAGTGTCACAAGTGTCGTTTTCAGTCATAGAAGAGAATCCTATTGTTCAGGATGGTCGATTATACTATTACTCTTGTATTTGATTTGAATTAGTACTTTTTCAATTGTTGAAAACAATTTTCAATTCAAAATCACAAAGTGTCATTATTATCTTCCTTTCTTATTTTGAAGAAAAATTGTTAGTACTCCCACTTTGAAAAGATAATTCAGACTTGTACTTAGCATTCTTCTTTTCATTCACACTTAAGAAGGTTGAAAATAAATACATGCATGTGCATTTGCATTTAGACTGCTTGTTGGTTTGATTTAGGACAGTGCATCTAGTGTGTGCTTTGTGCTCTATGTTGAAAGAATCTCATTTCTCTTTCCTTAGTAGCTAGGATTTTCATTGCAAAAAGAAGATTAAACGATTGTTTCTTCATCTTAGACTGCATTTTAGGAATTATATATCTACATCATGCAGTGAACCTGAAAGGCAAATTTCTTAAGCAAGATCAACTGTAAAATAAATTCAATGAACATAAAAATGATTTGGAACCTAACGCACAACATTTAGAAGTCTAGGCTACATAAGTATTCTGGAATCGTAAAGCTTGGGTAACTATCGCTTTCATTGTTGGTTGGGTGATTCCTCCTCTTTGAGACGACAAGTGCCAGTACAGACTTGTGCTCCCACGTACCGTCGAGTATATATTGGGAGACCCCAATAGGCTATATCCTTTACCCCTAGGAGGCCGTGTCTGCCGCCCTACCGATCGCAATTTGCTGAACACAACATTCGGGAAGATTGACTGTCGTACTGTAAAAAGTATTCTGTAGTTTTGCGATTGGTTTGGTAATCCCTTTGTCTATATTTCCAGAGTAGTATCTTTCATTCCTTTTCAAACTCCTTAAAGGAAAAGGTCCATCTAAGCACTTGTCACTTCAGGCTCATTAAAAATCGAAGGCGACTGGAGTCATATTTTGATTTTTCTCGACTCTTAAAAGTTGAAAAACAAGTTATGTCAAAGCGTCTAAAATTTATTTTAATCGGAATAATATCACTATTCCCGCATTGGTCTTTAGGTTGACGAAAATGGAGTCCACCAACCAAGGATTTCCCCTTGGGGGAAATCTTAGTCCTATCTCCTCTTTGGGAGATGTTGGTGCACCTCATATGGCCACATTGTCACTTCCAGGATTGACGATTGGCTTGCCAATATGGCTCTTCTCGACCTCCATCATTCAGAACACCGTGATTCCTGAACAATCAAGTCAGCAACTAGATGATACTAGAGTTACCCCCCAACCTTCTACTTCATATGTTTCTCCCTCTCCTCCTTCCCCTTTGCTTGATGAAGCTAGTAAAGCTGAAAGTCAAGTAACTAAGAAGGAGAAGAAGGAAAAGAAGAAGAAGGAACCAAAGGCAAAAAGGGGAAACCATGCATCGTCTAGTGAAAATCCACACACTGCACCATCCAAGCCTAAATCTCCATGTGTCATTTGCAAAGGAGACCACTATCATCGAGATTGTCCTTGCATCCCTCGGATCTTAAGGGACTGGTCTCCTCGTTTGCACAATCCGGTGTCATCAAACTCTGATCATGTTGAAAATACACCGTCAACTAGTGAAAGCGAAGTATCTGGACAGAAAAGGAAATGTAAATTTCCTAGTAAAATGTGGGAAGGCAATCACATCGTCCACCATTGTCCCTTCCTAGAAGAAGCTAAAAGAGTTTTGGATAACCGTCCTGCTTCACCGCTACAGCTTCCTCTTGGATATAAGAAGCTCTTGCCGAGTCCATCACTGGTTGAAAATCTAACTGACATGCCATTTTGGTTAGTCGAAACATCTATCATTGAAGATAAACCCTCTGAATCCACACCAGACGAAAGTCAAAAGGTTGAGACGAAATTTGATCGCGTCTTGCCTTCAGAAGGTCCATCTTCAGATGATACAGTGACCGAAGAGAATAGAACGACACTGTTCAAATTCTTTTCGTAAAAACAGACTTCGATGAACATGGGGGAAATCTACCCGTTCCTTTACCGCAGGAAGGAAGTTCATCATAGTAGTATCCGACCATCTATTCGGTCCCACCTCCAAGCAACCTAGTCGTTTCCTTCGATTGGAATCTACTAGGCAATCCCTGTTTACCGGCTAATGTACCATTTTGAATCATTGTATAAGCTTACATAATGGTCATGGCAAGTACCATCATAGATGAAGGGGCTTCTGTGAGTATCCTTTCCTCAATTGCTTGGAAAGCGCTTGGTTTGCCATTGCTTCTGCCTGAGATGAGAAATCTGACAGGCTTCGACAAAGGAACCAATCAACCATTAGGGATCCTTCCCAATGTACCTATTACTTTGAGAAGGAAAATCATTTATATGAACGTAATGGTAGTCCAAGGACCTCTAGACTATAATCTACTCCTTGGGCGTTGCTATATTTATAGCATGGGAGCCACTGTCTCCTCACTCTTTAGAGTAATGTGTTTTCTGCATGAAGGCCGATTGGTCCAGCTTGTAGACCAGCTTTCGTTCCCCGGCTCACACATAGCTAATAGTTAAATTCCATCCCTAAATGGTATTTTCACCCAAGGAATGTCTCATCAATCTCGAGTCCATCCACCTAAAGAACGTGAGTAGTTTGGTAGGATATGACTGAAACCTAGGGGGCACGCACCCTGGCCTGTTCTAGCAGGAAAACTCTAGGCATAGAGTAGGTTTCTATGAAGGATATATGACTAGTCTGATACCCGTCCGTATAGGAAGATAGAATTAGACTGGAATAAGATACCTCCTTTAGAAGGTAGCCCTTTACCAATACAACAAATGTTTTGTCTGAAAATTGAGAGGTAATATAGAACTCTACTTCGCTATGCCTGGGAGCATGCAAACCTTTTTGCGAGCAAGTGAAAAGAGACCAACGTAACGCTAACTATAGTTCCGCTAACTTCAACTGCTTAAGTTTGGCGAGTGGTCAAATCGACCGTTCACCTTCGTAGGGGGCAAATGGCACTGACGAAGTAAAGGAAAAATTTTCCTACCTGACCTTAGTAGTTAACTAACCCCTAGGACAGTAGTTGGTCATTCCTAGCTTACATGAAAAAGGATACGGAGCAAAGCTTTGAAAGGTGAAAGCTCCATAAAAAATGGAGTCTATCGATGAGATGTCCTTATTATATGACTGGCACGAGCAGTTTTTATGTGAAGTTCAAGCTCGTTGAAAATTAAACCTAAGAAATGAGCAAATGTTTCCCCCATAGTTTAAGCTCATTAAAAAATGAACCAATCTCCGGTAAATAACCATTTTGAATGCATTATCATAAGCTTTTGTGCCTTGGTCGTGTTCTCATCGTCACCTCCACTCTGTTTTAGCCGATCATATGTCTGCATTTGATTGTTTACCCTTTTTAGGAACAACTACAACGAGTGATTCTGTTGGCCATCCTTGTGAGACTGTCATGATTGGAAAATTCCAAACCTTACCTTGAATCAGCTGCTACCCGAAATGATCACTCGTTCCTCAAAAAACAAGTCTCCTTTAAGCTCTTTTCATCTGACTCATAAAATATGAAAAGATTGCCAAGAGATTAGCCTCTCTAACTCGTTAAAGATACCGAAAGTGTTATCCCTCCTCTAGATTTTAATCTTTTTTGACTTGAGGGATTATTACCCAAAATGATTGAAGACTTGTCTTGTTCGGCTCGTTAAAAATATCGAAAATTCATCCCTTTTGTATTATTTTATACGTTTTTGGACTTAAGGGGTTATATGACAAAAAAGGATTATGCGAGTTTCCTTTCTGTCCCTTTTCAGGCTCTCTAAAATTGAAAAAGGACTGAGTTATCATTGTCGTTAAACTCGTTAAAATCAATAGCGACAAACCTGTCCAAATTGACGAGAATGAGTTTCACTATCTCTAGGCTCATTAAAACATAGTGACGGGTTCACCCGAAGGGCAGATTATAGAACAAGCATATGTTATCCTCCTCAAGCTTGATAAAATTAAAGAGGTATTGGTCAGCAATGATTGGGGAAAATTGGGAAGAAAACTTGAAGAAACTTTATTGGTAGCAAGTTGCTCTTGAACATGACACTTTCACTCCACGTCCGAGTCGGGTTGGGTTATTCCATTCATCGGTCATATCACCATTGGTTTATCGTACCATCCATATTTGGGGTTCATGCTACCAATCTGTTTTAGTGTCATCGGCATGTTCAAGAGAAGTCGCTCAAAGAATTCACCTGTGTCTCATCCGCTGCAATACATTCACGCTCCATTCTTTCATAATGTCCACCCTGAACCTTGTATCCTCAGATCATTTTCACCTCCAAAATCATTTGCTCCATTCTGTGTCATAGATGTGGGATTCATTAAGGGCCTCCTACAACCGGTCGCTTCTTGTCAACATTAGCTCATTATCCAAGAAGTCGACCTAGGAACAACCCTTTCAGTACTTTGAAGCTTGTATGCCTCAATGGCAAGTTTCTCACTCCCGGCGACAGGTTTACATCAATGGCCTTTGACCGAAATATTTTGCGTGGTGTTCGATGCCAAGTCCCTTTTTCACACCACGTGAATTGTACTGTAGTACCTTGAGGGTCATCATCATTATCGGTGATTCCTCTCGCGCCTATTAACATCTTACATAGTTAGCTGGTAATCAGGCGATGTCTTTCATGTTCGACTCCATAACATCTTTCACATGGATCGAATTGTACTCCGAGTGAAGATCGAACGAGTTTGAAGACCCTGAATCTAGTTTCATCCATTCGGGCTGCGATATATTCAGTGATATAAAGACATCAAATGTACATCATTGCCGAATAGATGATCATCCGAATCAAAGGATGATGACTCCGTCCAAATAATCAGTCTGCTACACAGATAGTTTTCTATCCTATATACATGACAATGAATTTATAAAGCTGAGCATGGGAATTCCCGCCTCGATCATGAAAAATATTATGAAGATAATGTATTGTATTGTATCTTCTTATAGGTCGCCTTCCAACTCGAAAAAACTTCACATCCTCATGATAAAGCATTACACCCAACATCAAAAGATTAACCAGCTCATGCTTTAGGGGGACAACTATTATAGACATTTTTGGGCACGGCAACCCTAATCATACATGTGCATAAACCAAGGGCTTCTAATTCCCTAAAAGTGTTGCTTCACACCCTAAAGGAACAAGGTCAGCTGATTACATCATCTCCCAAACGTTATCCATGGAAAACTACTCAAACCTGGACCATACAGACTGCCCAGTGCAGAGGGTGCGATGCATCTCACTTGCTCAGTGTAAAAGGTGCGATGCATATTGGAAATCCCTTCTATATGGTGCTATGGGTGAGAGTAGACAAATGGCAGAGACAGTTTGCAAGGTGGATGATCATGGAATCTTCCAAAAACTTCTCCTCTGACACTTGCCTCTCTGAATTTGCCCAGGATGAGTTAAGAGATCATTCAATCTCCAAGTGGAATCAAGAACTATCAGAGAGAGGACACTAATCAAAATCCCAGAAGCTGACTCACCCCCCTACAATCATCTATATATGGATCCCTCATTCCAGAGATCGAGAGGCTAGAATCTTGTATCTTGTAAGGAAGTGCTATTGGTTTCCTGGTGCAAAATCATAGTGTTGGGTGATCTAAGCTTTTCATGAGGTGAAGAAGGGCTTTCATGCCGAGAAGATGACGCTAGGTCAGAACAATTGGCTGTAATCCTCTTTGCTATTCTTGATATTAATAAAGCTATTCAAGGTTTCCTCCACATTCTTGTATGTTTGATGATATATGCATTTGTGTCGTCAATACATATTTGGTCCTATATTGCTTATGATTGTAGATCTCTATCTTTCGATAGTATTATGCTGCTTTGATTCCATAGGTGCTCTTTGAAGATGGGTAGACAAAGAAGGAGCGGCGAATATCTATCAGAAGGGAGAGGAATCAAGCAAGGAACCAAGCGCAAGACTGAGGTTGGTGTCCTCTATTCCCCTCTTATCTATTTCTCATAAAGGAAAGTGAAAGTAGTTTTAGTTTGTTTGTTTCTAAGATAGCTACCAGTCTTAGTGGGACTAGTAGCTCCGAGTGGACACTAGATTTCCCAATAAAAATGATCTTCTAGAGTTCCATTATTGTGTTCTTCCATAATATTGTTTGCCTCATTTTGGTCATTTTCCTCTTCTGATGGATCTTTGATGTTTCCATATCTCCCAACGTATCAATTTCCAATCATTCCATCGGATGGTGGTTGAGGTCAGTTTTCCATTTTTCCACATGTGATTAATTATAATCACCTTTCCTCAATTCAACTTCTTGCATTTCATCTAGAAGAAATTGGAAAGAATTAATTATTTTCTCAATGAAATTGCATTGTAGTGAGTCTTTTTCAATGGAAATGAAATTTCTTCCTTTTTGTAGGAAACATGATAGTGTTGTATCTAATCCACATGTACAAAAGAAATACTTAAGTAAATTAGTGTAAACAAATAAAAATTAAAAAACGATAATATTGAAATTCAATTTTATATAAGCTCATGGGGCTTTGGATTGACAGTGAATGGGTGCGCTGTTAAGGCACTCCTTGCAATAGGTCACTTGTTCAAATCCCCTGTGGGTGCTTACCTACCCCCCAAAAAAAAAATCAATTTTATATAATAAAAATTATCTGAATCTGAGAATAAATCCATAACCCAATCTCCTTTCTTCTTTATCTTCATATTCTCATTTTTTTACAACATCATGAACTATTACTTGGCTATCACTCTTTCCATCTACCCGATTCGGAAGCATAGGCTTATAGCTATAATATTTTGTCCAACATTCAACATGAATGAACTCAAAATCACTTATAATTGGTTGATATCCACAACCAATAATATTTGACTTTTGCACGTAACACGAAATAGTAAAATTTCAACTAACTTGAACATAAATATTTAAAAAAAAGTAATCTAACATACAATTTCAATGCCTTACCATGTAAGCACGGCTAGGGTTTCAGAGATAAGGAAGAAAAACTTCGGAGGTGAGGTAAGGAGGCCCGGGAGGAGCGAGGAGGGCTCAATCACTCGCGGGCCAAGACCAGCAGGGGTAAAAAGAAAGGCGGAAGGGAGAAAGAAATCGGGTGGGGCTGAAAGGAACCATGGACAAAAATCAGGGGAGGGGAGAGATCCCCTCCTTCAAAAACGTGGTAGCTGGCGAAACGAGTGGAGGAGGGCAGCAAGGAATGCAGAAGGAGAATGAAAAAGACATACCAGTCCTGGGAAGCCGATGGCAAGCAAGAATGGGGAACAGATGCTTACCTACGGCACATAAAAAATCGACGTACGTTATCCCTAACAATAAATTGGAAGATTATCACTGCTATATGAAGGATCATGCATTGATCTGTAAGTTTATAGGTTTTTGGCCATCTGAAAAGGATCTATCGAAATGGATTCAACTAATATGGAAGCCAAAAGGACATATAGACCTGAAACTTGGAGCAAAGGATTTTTTTACAGTCATTTTTGCAAACCTCGAAGACAAGGAGAGAATGTTTTAGAAAGGACCATATTTCATGAATGATGCTAGACTATTTATGAGGCACTAGGAAGATAGATACAACCCAAATGTGGAGAAGCTATTGGAAGCACCCATATGGGTCAGATTATTTGGGTTACCAACGAAATTTTGGGACCCTAAGGTACTGGAAGGGATTGGGAACTCGGTCGGACTTTCGTCAAAGTGGCATAATCGACCAAAAGAGGAAAATACACATCATACGCAAGGATATGTGTGTACATGAACATAGCAGAACCTCTGCCGGAATATATAGAGGTGGAATATCATGACGAAATATGGCAACAGCCAATAGATTATGAACACATCCCCTTTAGATGTCGCAGGTGCCATGAGTATGGACATCTTTTCAGACAATTCCCACAGGACAGAGAGGGGGAGGAAGCAAGAATCCTGGAGGAGGAAAGAAGGAAAGCGGAAGGGTCAGATATAGGAGAAAGGGGTTTCAAAGAAGTTCAGAGAAGACAAAAACCAAGATCAGAGGGAGCACGAGGGCAACCAAAATAAAAGAATATACTAGCTAAAAATCAGAATAAGTTTCAGGTCCTTTAGGATGAGGAAGAGGAAATAGAAGATGGAAAGAAGACAGAAGGGGATAACAAGAATGTACCAATGGAAATCATAACTAAGACTACAGGTAAAAATATAAGCCAGAACAGAGAAGCAGAAATAGATATGGGAGAAAGCCAAGAGAACATAGTGGAACAAATGATGAAGGGATCAGACAATCGAAAAGAAAATGGGACCGAAGAGGAAAGAATAATGAAGAAGTTGCTCCAAGAATGGAAGAACCTAGATGAAAGATTCATCCCGGAATCACAGAAACAACAATATAAGGAAGCATTCCAAAAATACAAGGAGAAGAAAGGATGTATGTCAAAGACCGAAGAATATCAAACAGGATCTCAAGGAAATCAAAACCTAGGAATGGACGGCAGTGGCAAAAGAGGCAGAAAGAGGGGTAGGCGAACAATAAATGAGATGATTCAAGCAGTGGGAGAAACTCTAGTTAATTCAGGTAGAGTGATACCTCTGTCAGAGGTATTTCAACAACCTTCAAAAAGTTATAAATGATCATTACAAGTTGGAATATTAGAGGACTCAATAGTAAGGGCAAGTAGAGATATATGAAGGAGAGATTGAAGAAGGAAAAACCTAGCATAATGCTAATTCAGGAAACAAAAATGGATCAGCAGCAGTTATAAGAAATTATGAAAAGGATGAGACCTAAATATGAGGTAATGGCTCAAGATGCGGTTGGTTCAGCTGGTGGTCTCACAATTTTATGGAATCCTGAGGAGGTAATTTTTGAAAACTGGATTAGCCTCCCTAGAATACTATCAGGCTTGCTTAGGTTGACAGGAATGGAGGAAAGCATTCTCATCTCAGGGGTTTACGGCCCCCACTTACCCAGGGACCGGAAGCAATTCCTTAAGAATATGCAGGCAATAAGAATAATTATTCCTGGTAACTTATGGATAATAGGAGGAGATTTTAACTTGATCCATGACCTAGGCGAAAAGAAAGGAGGTATAAGGCGACCAGATCAGAGCATGGAGGAATTTAATGAGTTAATAACAGAACAGAGATTAGTTGATACTCCCACAACTAACGGTGTCTTTACCTGGAACAATAGGAGGGGTGGAAAAAACCAGATAGCTTCGAGGTTAGATAGGTTTCTCTTATCTGAACAAATTTTGAATCGAGATGTATTCATAGAAACGAAAATCCTTCTTGTTCTAGGTTCAGACCATTGGCCGATTCGACTAGAAATTGATATCAAGAAAAACAATGGTAAGAAACGTTTCAGATTTGAGGCTTTTTGGCTCAGTAATCCTGAGTTCTTACACAAAGTGGAAGAATGGTGGACTCAGAGTAGAGTTAAAGGGAAAGGAAAAATGCATACCATTCAATTGAAGCTCAAGGAAATTAAAGGTAAAATTAGACAGTGGAACAGAGAGGAATTCAGGCACATCATGGAGGAAAAGCAAAAATTGGAGAAAGAAATGGAAAATATTCAACAGCAAATAATCCTGGAAGGAAGGGATGAAGAACAGAGTAAAGAGGAGGGCAGAATAATCAACCAGCTGGAAGAAAGAAGAAGACAAGAGGAGATTATGCGGAGGCAAAAGTCAAGAATAAATTGGTTGTGCGAAGGTGAAAGGAATACAGAATTTTTCCATCAAGCGATGATACAAAACCAACAAAGGAACCGGATTTTTCAATTAAAAATGCGGAGGGGGAAAGGGTAATAGAACAGGAAGGAATTGAAAAAGTCCTAGTGGAGTACCATAAAGAAATCCTCACTAAACCGCAAGGGGCACGGGGAGAAGCAATTGATCATATCTGCAAGGAGATACCAAAACTCATAACAGTGGAAAAGAATAAGGCCTTGATGAGAGCGGCTACTATGGAAGAGGTTGAGGAGGTGGTCATGAATATGAAAAAAGGCAAAGCTCTTGGGCCCGATGGGTTCACAGTAGAATTCTACCAGGCAGGTTGGCACTTCTTGGGGCAAGAAATCTTGGAAGCTGTCGAGGAGTCAAGACTGAAGCAAATATCTGGCTAGGTATTAATTCGACCTTTCTAACCCTGATCCCTAAAAGTAACAAATCAGAGGATGCTCAAGGATTCAGCCCACTAGCTTTATGTAATGTCATTTATAAGATCATAGCCACCCTGATTGCGAAAATATTAAAACCTTTACTTTCGAGTATCATATCTCCAAAAAAAACAGGCTTTGTCGGGGGGTGACAAATACTGGATGGTCTAGTAGATACTCAGGAGATGATTCACACCCTAAATCAAAAGAAGTAGAGGGGAATGATGATAAAACTAGATCTTTCAAAAGCCTATGATCACTTGAGCTGGAGATACCTTAGAATGGTGCTTGAAGCTTATGGTTTCGAAAGGAGATGGATCGAATGGATATACAACATGATTTCAACCCCCATCTTCTCAATTCTGGTAAATGGTATCCCAATGAATACTTTCAATGCAACAAGGGGTATAAGACAAGGAGACCCTATTTCTCCCTTTCTTTTCATACTGACAGCTAAAGGGCTTAGAGGAATCATCAAAAGAGAGCTCAGGGAAAAGAGAATTAAAGGCTTAAAACCTTGGGGAAACAATCTGGCAATAACACATCAACAATTTGTTGATGACATAATGCTATTCGGAGAAGTCACTATGAAAGAGGTAAGGATGATCAAGAAAATGCCGGAAATATTCATGGAGGCCTCAGGAATGGAGGTTAATAAAGAAAAATCCTGTACATTTATTTTTAACACCCCTGAGGCCATCAAAGCTCATATAACTAGAACTTTGGGCTTCAGACAGGGGGACCTCCCTACCAAGTATTTATGGAACCAGTTGGATATACACCCCACCCAAATGAAAAATTGGCAGGATGTTATAGATAAAATAAAGAAGCGCCTGACAAGCTGGTCATTTAGATCTTTGAACATAGCCAGTTGAATTGTCTTGTTAAAGTCTGTCTTGCAATCGATCCCTATCTACCCTTTGTCCATCAGAGCAGCAATCCAAAGGAGTGTGCACAAAATTGAAAGAAATATTTGGAAAGTTTGTATGGGGAGGACCTAAACAACAAAGGAAATGGGCCTTAGTCTCATGGAAAAACCTAGTAAAAAGAAAGGAGGAAGGAGGTTTGGGTATAAGGGATCCTGAAATGCTAAACAAGATTTTAGGCGCCAAATTATGGTGGAGATGGTTACAAGGAGGAGAGGATGTTTGGAAAAAAATATGGGAACTAAAACATAATATGCCAGAATCAAGAGCAAGTAAAATAAGAATTGAAGAAGTACCAAAAGGGTCCTCTATATGGGAATTAGCAAGTCAGAACAAAGATTTGGTCAATAAACATGCTTTCTGGGAGATTCGTGGAGGAAGCAACGCTAAATTTTGGGAGGATGGGTGGCGACAGAAAGACAAAATGGCAGACATACAAACCCTACAAGAGATCCAACAGAAAGCAAAGATGGCAGGTATGGAGTACGTTAGGGACTACTGGAAAAACGAAGAGACCAGTGGAATATGGAGGACTTGGAGGAAACCAGAGGAATGGTTTGAAAACATAAACCAAGAGATGGAGAAAAAATACACTAAAGAAGTATAATTGAGAAAGATTAAAACTAGACCAGGAATGGACATCCTTAGATGGGGAAGATCAATGAAAGGGAATTTTACAGTTAAAGAAGCCTACTACTTGACAACAAAACAAGAAAGGGAAGATGGAGCTATGGATTGGAGAATAATTTGGGAAGGAAAATGGTGGCTGAAAATCACAATATTTGCATGGTTGGTCAGTAAAAGACGGATTCTAATCTGGGATAAAATCCAGAAGAGAGGATATTATGGACCATCGAGATGTAGCCTATGCAGCAGAGAAGAGGAAAATCAGGAGCACCTTTTAAATGAACGCCCTTATGCAGGAAGCGTATGGGAAAAGATCGGATCGCTCTTCGGGAAGACACTGAGAGACCCAAGCAGCATTCGGAACACCATAATGTAATGGGGTAAAGGACAATTTCACAGCAAAGTAGTAAGAAGAATCTGGAACCTATATGTAAGGTTTTGTGATCTGGTTCCTCTGAAAAGAACGTAACAGGAGGATTTTTAGGGGTCAAAGCAACCAACCTGAAAGAACTTGGGAGGAGGTGAGCAAATCGATCAAGGAAACTGTTCTATCAGAGACATGGGAAGAGGAAGACTGGAAAATGAGCCAAGAAGAAGGAAGAATAAATTCTAAACTAAATATGGAATTCAGCATGATCTACCCCACGAAAGAGAAGAAAAGTAATCCTCAAGCTCAAAGCCTCAACCAATTCAGATACCGTAGAGAGCATTTCATAAAATTGAACTTTGATGGAGCGTCGAAGGGTAACCCTGGTCTAGCAGGCCTACGCGGCATCTTTAGAGACTGTAAAGGAAAAACAAGATGGGTCTTCGCGGAATGGGGAGGTGAGATGACGAACAACGAAGCGTAACTCTGGGCGGTTCACCAAGGTCTGAGAATAGCAGTGAGGAACAGATATATGAACCTGGAGATTGAAGGGGATTCGCAAATTATGATAGGGATGCTACGAAAACTAAAGGATGGAAAGAGTTGGGAGAAAGTTGCCAAAAGCCGGAGGACAGCGGGCATTATCCAAGATATAGTGGTACTGCTAAATAGAATCGATTATAAAATAATTAGTCATGTAAGACGCAATGGAAACAGGGCTGCGGACCTCTTGGCTAATTGGGGGAGTAAAGAGGTGACCAACAGTTTGGATAGGATCTAGTCATCATTAGAAGTGGATCACAGCTGGGAAGGACTTAAAAATATAATTACCTAGGACCATAATGAAGCAACCACAGTAGGAAAGAACGAGGACAAGACACCCAATCAGGATGAGAAATGTGGTAGGAAGAGAAATTAATAGGCGACGGTGTGTAAGGCAGGTCAGTGCAGACGGGTTTCAAAAAATGATGGTCACAGGCAACTGGATTGGTGAGAAGGATCCCCGATCAGAACAAGAGGACAGAAGGGTACCGAAGAATGACGGCGGAGGTTTCAGGACGTCAGACACAACACAGGGAAATAATTGCGCGGAGGCATGGGACAACAGAGCAGTCAGGGAGTTAGAGTTTAAGTGCATGAAGAAGGGAGGCATAAGGAAGAAAGGGTGGCGAAGAGGGATGAGTGAACCTGCATGCAGAGAAACAGGAGAGAGCGGAGGTAAGTGGCTGAATACAGCCAGGAGATAGGGAAGATCAGGAAACCGCGCAGAAAAAAAAAAATGCGCAGGACGAAGAAAAGAAGCGAGGAAAGAATGGCAGTAGAGGGGAGCAGGGCGGCAGGTAGATGGATGAGAAGCAGGGCTGGAGATGGGAACCAGGGGCGAGGGGACCAGGACGTGAAAGGCAAAGGAAAAATGGAGTAGGATCCTGAGCAACTTTATATACCAGTATATGAAGTTTCTGAGGACAAGAGCGAAGACAACGAAGCCAAATTCGAGACGGCAACACAGGGGAATGATAACCGCAGCCGAAATGAGAAAATTACAGGAAACAGGGCCACAAAAGGAGGCCAGGAGGAAGATGAAGGAAGGCAGGAGCCAGGTGTGAAGGAAGGGAGCGGTAGGCGAGGGCGAGGGCGAGGTCGTCGAGGCAGGGGAGGCCAGAGGAGGCGGGGAGTAGCAGACGGGCAAAGCAGGCGGGGACGCGGCTGTCGAGAAGGTAGAGTGGAAGATGGGGAGACCAGCGCGGGAATGAAGGGAAGACAGGGAAGGAGGACGATAGATACAAGGGTTTAGATAGCCAAGAGAGCCTACAACGAGAGGACTAACCCAAATATCCGAAGGATAATTTAGCACTGGGAGGAAGAGGCCATTCAGGCACAGTCTGAAGAATAAATGGAGGACTAGATGCATCTCATGCCGGATCCAGGACATACGCGAGGCCGAATGACACTGTATAAGGAGTCCCTGCACCTATACTAGGTCATGAAAAGACTTATGGCCAAAGCCATGGAGCAGATAGCTTTGGAAATGGCTGAATTGTCACAGGGAATACCAAACTTGAAGAAAGAGCTGAAGAACATCCTTATCACCCTGCTCATGTAAGAAAAGAGGCCGGAGGATATTCAACAGTAACTAGAGGCGAATGGCTTGGTGATCAAGAAGGAGAAGGAGCAGCAAGAGGATGCTGGGAATCAATGAAGAAAGGCATGTTTTTTGAAGTAGTTAGAAACTGCAAATTTTAGTTCCCTTTAGCTATGTATAGGATTTATGATAATTTTTACTTGTAGTTAAATGTCAATAGTAATAGTTACAAGGTGAATGTTTACAAAGCCTGGAAAGACAGCTTGACAATCTTTTATTTTTGGTCAGCAGTCAAAAACTATAGGTAGTCAATAAACCTGGTTTCCCCTCGGGGCGGGTTGAGACCACCTTAAGAATGTAGTGGTTTCAATTTTGATAATGGAAAATGGCAACTCCTCAGCTTACAAAAAAAAAATGTCTTACCATGTAAGTTGCATCCTTGAGTTTTATTTTCCCTTGAATATTGCTAATAACATTCCAAATTATGTCTCTAAATGAAATGTCACAAATCTCCAAAATCATCATGTTGTGACTATGAGAAAACCTATAACCACTTTACTAAAATCTTGATAAGTATAAGGCTCACTATCATATTGAATTTTTTGGATATTGAAAGCATGAAGAGTATCTGCAATATCTAGTGAATAATCCATTTTAAGTATGAGTTTTTCAATGTCTTCACAATCACCTTGGATTATTTGATATTGGATAGTGTCAGCCCCATTCCAAATGAAATGGTTAAGACTATGATCAATTTCAACATTCCTAAGATGCTCACTTCTCAGCCTTACGAAGTTAGATTTTTCAATAAAGTTTTTGAAACAATTTGATACTCAATTTACATCATTCTTCAATGTCTTTAACAAAGTAAACAAAATATATGTATAAGTTATAAAATAAAATTAGTATACGTATGAATAAAAATGAATGTGTAAATCAACAGGCCTTTTTAAATGAAAGATAAAAATATTTTAGTGTTGATGTAGAACTTGAATCTGGGTGGTTGTGTACAACAAGATCCCAACTATCTTCCTTTAACAATTTAACCATCTATTTTTATATTTTAATATAAACTTTTTGACTAAATAAATAAACTAAAAAATGTTAGTATACTGATATGTATAACAAATACTATGAACAATAATATGTTATACTTGAAAGAAAATTATAATAAAAAATAAGTAGAAATAATTCAACAAACTTACTTTTGAAATTCCTCACACATTTAGTCCAATGATAATTCACATGACTTCACACAAGATAATATTGATTTGACAAGTTTTTCATCCTGAACTCCTTGTAATCTTTTCCAAGGTATGATAGTCATATCATCTAGAAGGTGCTTGATTTCAGGACCTGATTTACTATTGGCATATATCAATGGTTTATAGTTTTTAACCTTTTGGTTTTTTATCGCAGTGTTCTCCTACATGTCCAAAATATCATTAATCAATTCCCATATCTCTTCAGTTCTAAATGCCAACTATAATATGTTATCCATACCTATTAATATCTCTTGATGTACTTTTCCACCCTTTGAATTGATTTTTTCTTCAATTTGTAACCTATTTCCTTAGAACATTCCTTTTGAAAGGCTAGACTAACATTTGTCTTATCCTTGGCACCACATTTTTCTTCAAATTCACTATGAATAAATCTAATCCTTTGGATGAAATTCATAGAGATCCTATACTCATTATCTGTATTATGATCCCATGTCAATAAATTTTCTTCTATATATGTTAAAGCAACATAAATGATACATTTCATTGTCTGAAAACACTAGTTATTGGGATATTACTCCATCAATTGTCTTCTAGCCTCTATAGAATGGTCCCCCCCCCAATTATATAATATATTTATTCAAAACATTTTGACTTCTCAAATGTTTCTTTGTTGGGAACTTGAATTGGATCAAGAAGAACAACATAATCAACCACCTGTGCGTATGGATTGTACATGAACAACATTTTCAAGTTATGAAAATGTACGTGGTGTGGATTTCTAATTTGATATATAGATTGCCCTCCATTTAGCTTATAAAATTGGCTTCCATTAATTTTAAATGTACAACCTCCCTAAATTAAGTTTGTCTTTGTAAATAGACTTTTAATGGAATTTTATTTTTTTTCATAATTCCATCATTTAAATGAGGACCCAATGTTACTATTTCCCTACTTTCTTTTGATATTTCACTTTGATCTTCACTACTACCCATGATTTTTTTAGAATGAACAACTTTTAATATCTTCCTCCTATCGGTTATCATATTTTCTTCTACATAAGCAATCTCTTCACCATCAAGTGGAAGAGAGACATTCCTAGGAATTTTTGTTTTGGTCTTTTATGGATTTTCTCCTTTCCAACCCCAGTTCTAATCTCATTCTTAGTAATAATAACATATTCTTGAGCTTCAACTTCGTCATCTTCAAAAATACCATATCTAGCTTTACTAGATTGATACAATAAAGGAATTCATTGTTTATCCCCTGTATGTAGTCTTGTAGCATCATGAACTAATTATTTTTGCTTCTTTCTCATATCTTCTTCTATCTCTATGTGCAAATCGCTAACCACATTCATAATATCTCGCTCTATAAAATAAACACCCCCCAACATAATTGAATGAACCTTAGAAGAATCCTATCACCCAAAATATAATATGTCAATAATAAGTAAGTTATAAAAATATAATGATATAGTTACAGTAACTCAAAACACATAAATATAAACTAACAACTTTCATTTTTTTGTGCAATATCATTTACAATTTGTTCACATAAATTTGTAGAATATTAAGCCATGGCATACATCGACACTACAAAATAATATCTAATCTTCTCATGTGACTTGGGGAGTTTTGTATGTGCACAAACAACTTTTGTGTTCGACACCAAAAATATATCTTATACTTTTCTCAGTACCTGATAAATTCCACCGTCGTTAATCATACCATCATATAGATATATTTGGAGATCTTCTTCACGTTCTCTATCTTTCACATACCATGAAAATTTTGTCTAATTCATTTCTCATGATTTCAAACAATATGAAATCTTCTTATTTTCCTTTGAGGAGCCACTTACTGTATTTTTATCATGTGACATAGGTCAATAGTGCTTAGTAGTAATTCTTGAGGGTCCACCTACAACTTTAGATGATGTAATTGTTGCCTTTGGTCCAAAAAGATTCATGGAGAACTTCCTTGATGCCATTTTCGTAAAAAAAGAATATATAAAAAAAGATATATTTATTATAATAATCTATATATTATATATATTATATATTATATTATATATATTATTTCTATATATTATATATAATTATATATATATATATTTTATTTATATATCTATTTATATTTAATATCTATTTTATAATAATTATATATATAATTTAGAAACTCATATCTTAAGTATCAAACAACACAACAAATTAAATTATGACAACAAAAAACATAGAAATTAAATTTTTTTGTTGACAATCAATTAAAATTTAATTTTGAAATTTTAAACGTAAACTATTTAAATTTAGCTTTTTTTTTATTTGAATATTTATCCTAAAAAACAAAAACGTTTAATTTTTATAACTATGGAAATCAGCCTTGGGCACTGAGGGCCCATAGGTCGCGGGGTGTCGACGACATAGTGACCCCTTGGCAGGAAGGGGGTCATTGTGTCACAGACACAACTAGGGTAGGCAGGGCGTCGATTTCGGGAATCAACCCCTTTCTTTTCAGGCTGATGTTGTGCCATGGGCACCTAGCAAGAGGATGTGCCCGCGGCACACCAGGCCCTAGAAGGTAAGGGGTCATTGTTCAATGGGCATGTCCATGACATAATGGTGATATACTCCATGGGCACATTCCTAGGACATATTGACCCCTTGTCATAAACAGGGTCGATTCCTAAAATCATACCCATGTTTTCCAAGGGGTTGTTGTGCAGCGGGCACCCCCACGAGTGGGGTGCCCACAACATCATGAATGCTTGGTAGGTAGGGGAATTAGCACTACTTGCTAGGGGGTTCCCACAAAAAACAAAAGCCTTTTGGAGGAATATGGTCACTGTGAAGCAAGAACACCCATGGCAGAATTGCCCCCTGGCAGTCAGGGGGTCGATCCCCAGAATCAACATGGAATCAGTCCCTTGCATGCCAAAGGGTTGGAGTGAAACAGGCACACTTGTGGGTGGGGAGCCCATGGAATTACACTCTCCTACCTGCTATGGGTATATTGTGTCGTAGGCACACCCAAATGGGGGCGGGCAAGGTAGGTCCAGGTGCAAAATTATTTTAATTTTTTATTTTCAAAAAAAAATCTATTTCTTTAGATAAATGTAAAAAACATTTTTTATAATGGAATAGGTTTTTTTTTATATCCTTGAGGTACCTAGCAGCCCGCCTGATATGTAACCACTAGTAAACCTCTAGGGTTTTATGACCTATGCTCAATGAAATTTGAACTTGCATCTTCCTTGTTTCAGCAATTTCCTAATTTTCGAACTAATGGATTGAGTTGCTTGACAAGAAAAAGAAAAAATAAGTATTGTCATCTTAAAACAACCTATTTTCTGCAATTTCCTCTTTAAATGGTCAAAATAGAGGGGAAACTAACCTTTGAAGTGCGAAAATCTCTCGCTGAATTCCTTATTGATGATAATGTAGCTCCTCCACAAAATCGCTTTGAGCTTTTTAACGAGAAACAATGTAAACTTTGAAATGGGAACTATAAACTCAAAACGGGAACTTTGGCCAAAAAACGCCAAAAAAACATCAAAAATAGTGCTCAAAACAAAAAGTGTGTATACTGGAACGATGGTTTCTTTTTTTTTTTAGGGACAATTTTGAACATTTAAAAAATGGCAGTGAAAACACAATTTTCGTGCAAAATACAGCTAGAAAATGAAAAAGTGATTATACTGGAATGATGATTTTTTTTTAGGGTGAATCGTCAAAATTTTAAAAAAATGCTAGTAAAATGATCGAACAACATAAAAACGACTCATAACTTCTCATTTAACACTATATGGAAATCAAAAATTTTATTTCAAGATATGATGCATACATCAGTTAGATAAATTGTCTTCAACAATTACTCAAAATCACTCATATTTTCTTGCACACCATCAGAATTCACATCTTCAGATGAGTGATTGGATGTTGATGAAGATGTTCCATATTCTTCTCTTTCATTAAATAGTGCCCCATCTGAGTCCTCATGCATGCCCATCATTTTAGGATTCAAAATTCTTCCAGAACTATGACTGCTTTCAACAAACTCCCATCTCAACACTGTTCCTTCTGGTAACAACCTTTTAAGAATCTCTATTGTCTTGAAGAGAAGAGTTCCTTTCTTTGTTAAATTGAAATCATAAACAAGTATGTTAACATCCTCCAATTTCAATAACTTTTTGCGGCGATGATTTATATTTGTACCCTTTTTGTTTCTCTTTACGCCATTTTTTTTGTCAACTACCATCTCTGGCTTATACACACCATTTAATGGGTGTGTATCTGTGGCATACCAATGTAATTCAACATTTGCAACATCCTCATTTTTTGTAAAGACCTTTATAACTTTAGCAACCCAGAATGGATAGCCATTGGGATCTCCATCTTCTAGCACGCGATCATGCAACCCTCATTAATATCTTGTAGTAAACCCCTGTAAAGGTCTTCCATGGCTTCATGTTGTGCATGAGATCTTTTGGAACCAATATACATCTCTCTTTCCTCTACCTGTGAAGAGTTAATAATACCTTGAGATTGTTGTTGTTCAACAATGTTTATTTCCTCCTGTGCATTCGACACATTTTGTGGCCAAATAAATGGATTTTTCAAAGGTATATCTTCATTGGTTGTTGTTGAAATGATATCACTTTGATTATTGAAAAATGAGTCCCACCAAACTGAATCAACAATGTCAAAGTACTCATATGTATATCTAATACACTTTTTAATTTCTTCTAGGCAATCAGAATAATTTATAACTCTATTTTGTTTGTGTGCATTATGAACTTCACCAACTGATTATAATAACAATATTTGTGATGCAACTATTGGATGATCTGGAATGAACTTCAAAAATTGCAAACCTGATGACAGTGTCCATTCTACAGTAGTTGAATACTTCTTGCCCCATATTAGTGTTTTCCCATCAATTGTTTTGATGTTTTGATACGAAATTGATGTTGGAAGCTAATGTCATTAAGTTGTTGAATGCATTTCCCCTCACCATATGATCCCATAATAAACCTTTGCATGTCAACAGTTTCTTCCAACACATCAAAAGTAGGCTCTGGCATGTATGATTTCTTAATACATTCAATTAATGATGGCAAGCTCCCAACTTCCTTCCTCCTCATTGTGACCGAAAAAAGACTGAACATCTGATCAATATCCTCATGAGTGTGCCCAAAAAGAAGGAAACCAACCTTTACCTTCTGAAAAATTCTCAATTCAACAAGCATGTTTAGATATCCAAAAACAACCTGATTTTTGTTTTCATGGAAAATGTTGTCCAATTGTAGATACAAAACTTAAGGAAGATTACCAGACCAATGAGAAAGCACATCATCAATTATGGTTATGACCAGATTTGCATCATTATGAATACTTGGGGCTATGAAGTACACCTTTGGAAACATTTTCCCATTGAAGACCATACAACCGACCAAGTGATACTAAATAAAATTTTCCTCTTGTAAATTTTTGGGTGTGTGAACGAAATGTGGTAAAAGTGTTTTCTTCTGGCCCATACCATCAATTATCAAACCCACATATTTATTCAGATTATCATAACACTTCTTTCGATGCTTGTACAACTTTTTCCTTTCATTTGTTTGTTGTTTGCGATGCTCCTGAAGTTCTTTGACAATTGAATATACACAACATAAAAGAAAGCCATTAAGAAATATGTTTTCATACTTGATGAATATACAATTTCAAAAGTTAAAGTTATGAATGCCCACCTCTTTTTGACTCTTCACATTTGTCCCTTTTTTATTTAAGAGAAGCACATGTACTGCAAATCCCCATCCTTTTCTTCTTAGAAATACGGACATTGTTGAATTCTTTCTTCCATACCTTCACAAAATATTGATATGTAATAAACTGGCCATGTCCGTCAGCACCTTTTGCATATGTTTTTTATAAGTTGTAGATTTCCCGTCTTGAAAAATTATCTGGAATATGTATTGTCTCTCTTTTTGGCATACACTCTCCATGCTTTGAAAATAAATCTTTCATCCATGACATTACAGTATTTGATAATGGCCCAAACTGTCTTTTATGATGTACTTCAGAATAAAATGTGGGATCCTTTTCCAAATTTTCTTGAATTCTCGAGAGACGAAAATTCCCAATCGAATGAAACATTTTGAAAGCTTTTCTATAGATAAATAAAGTCCTAATATGATAATCATAACCTAAAAATGTAGATTGCATGCACCCAAATAAATGTGAATTTTGCATGCTTTTAGTCATTGTCAAATATCTCTTCCTGCTCTCTAATGCAAATTTGAAATCCATATGTTTCAAGCAATCTTTTTGGCAACATTCACTTGAAATGAGTGCACTGATAGAACTTCTTCTCGTCAGATATTCTACTCTACCCCTTGTATAACTAGAACATCTTGCATTCATACGAAAAGGTCTGCTCCTACTCCTCGATGCAATATTTCTTGACGAAATCTCCACCATTGGATCATCATTTGTATAAGGATTTTCATCATCATTAAGAGGAATGTTATCCACACTATGATCAATTGTGCTTTTCAAATACTGATTTGGAGGATATTCTTCATCTTCCCCTTCTTCAGTGCTACTGTCATAGTCCTTAGAATTCAGACTCAATGGAAAATTTCACTCGATGTTTATTTGATATTCTTCCTCATGTGCATTTTTAGTGCTACTCTCACAGTCCATAGAATTAGGACTAAGTGCATCATCCTATCCTTCATCACTACTACCTTTATACTCATTAGAATTAGGACTAAGTGTATCATCCTGTCCTTCATCACTATTGCTCTCATATTCCTTAGAATTAAGACTAAGAGGACATTGTGACACTCCATTCTTTTGAAATTCATCATCACGCTCTTCATCACTGTTGCACTCATAGTCCTTAAAATTTGGACTAAGTGGACACCATGACACTCTATTCTTTTGAAATTCATCATCCTGCTCTTCATCATTATTGTTGTCATAGTCCTTATAGCTTTCTCGAGCTGATCGATAGCTCCTTACATATTTCTTTTCCAAATTTCGAATAGTCTCAAATTTTCTGTTACAGTTATCTAATAGATTACTTAATGAAGTAGATTATCTATTCACAAATTTCATGAATTCATTAAGACTAACTGGGCGTCATGGCACTCCATACTTTTGAAATTCGTCATCCTGCTCTTCATCAAAGCTGCTCTCATAGTACTTAGAGTTAGGACTAACTGGACACCACGACACTCCATACTTTTGAAATTCATCATCATGTATTTCATCACTGCTACTCTCATAGTCATTAGAATTAGGACTAAGTGGACACTTTGACACTCCATACTTTTCAAATTCGTTATCACGCTCTTCATCACTGTTGCTCTTATAGTCCTTGGAATTAGGACTAAGTGGACACTGTGACAATCCATTCTTTTGAAATTCGTCATCATGCCCTTCAACACTATTGCTCTCATAGTCCTTAGAATTAGGACTAAGTGGACACCATGACACTCCATTCTTTTGAGCTTCACCATAATGCTCTTCATCACTGTTGCTTTCATAGTCCTTAGAATTAGGACTAAGTGGACACTGGAAGACTCCATTTTTTTGAAAATTTTCATCAAGCTCATTATCACTACTGCTTTCATAGTCCTTCAAATTTGGACTAAGTGGAATCTGTGACTCTTTATTTATTTAAAATTCTCCATCCCCTCTTTCATCAGTGCTGCTCTCATAGTCCTTAGAATCAGGACTAAGTGGAAGAATTGACTTTCTATTCATAGTGGAAGAATTCCCACTATATTCATCCATATGAATAGAGTTGTTACACAATGAAAATGTTGATGTTGTATAAATCGAAACTTCACTATCAGGACAATCCATCCCTTTCAAATAGAATATGTTGAATGATAAAAATGGAGAGTCTCCTAAAGATATTATATAGCTTAGAGAATGAAATTTTCCCTCTAAAAATCCCCCCCAAAAAAAACAACATTTGCGAAAATATTTCCCTCCAAAAATTTTCTCCCAAAAAAATTCACGAAAATATTTCCCTCCTAAAAGTTTATGAGGTTTATTTCTCTTCATTATTTTATTCTACAATTTAATGAAAAATGTAAATGAAATTTTTTATGAAATAAATCATTAAAGTTAAAATTGTAAACTACAACTTCTACCTAAATTATTTTAATTGTCAAAGTATATAATATTTACTAAACAATTGAATGTTTTTATAAATTTTTATAATACATTGTGAAACAAATTAATCCCACATTCACCCCACTGTAAAACAATTCCATAATATTCGCTTTATCATATTTTCCTTCATCACCATAAAAAAATTAACATGTTAAAATTTATTAAAACTAATGAATCCCACATTCACTGTCCGGTAAAACATCTCTGTAATTTCACCTATATATTCCATTATCACTATCACTCACATTACATCAAGTTTTTCCAAGGTTCATTGAAAGACTTGGAGCAAATTTGTAGAGCAGCTACATTGGTATCAACAACATATTCAATGAAGAATTCTCGCAGTTGAAAGTTCAGTTAAATTTTTTTCATAGAAAAGTCTCATATTAAATTAGTTTAAAGAAGTAGATTTTTTTTTAACTTAATATTTTTTGTCAGCCAAATTAACCAATATTTCTGCTGTCAGCATGCTGGGCCCGGGGCACCACCATCCTAAAATCAGCCGACTAACCACTCCCTATGCACACCCTACTGGCACCCTCCCCAAACTCACCCAACCTTTCGGCATGACCACTGCACCCCCACCTTCTGGCCCAACCTCC